>WION01000178.1:0-109619 GCA_015039365.1 Amanita rubescens
TTTGTGAGTGACATTGCACATTTTGTGAAAGGCAGTCTCATCACATCTTTTCCTATGACCAACAGTCTGTGAGTGACATTGCACATTTTGTGAAAGGCAGTCTCATCACATCTTTTCCCATGACCAACAGCAAGTGAATGATATTGCACATTTTGTAAAAGGCATGCTCACACCATCTTTTGATATGACCAACAGGTTGTAAGTGACACTGCATACATAATTTGTGAAAGGCAGTCTCATCACATCTTTTTATGACAAATAGCAAGTGAGTGACATTGCATATTTTGTTAAAAGAGGTCCAAGTCTCATTACATCTTTTCCTATGACTAACAGCAAGTGAGTGACATTGCAAAATTTTTGACATTCATGCTGAGCATACTATCTCAATTTATGAATCTTTGATATCCTTGCATCTTATGTATATCAGCAAGTGAGCATATTGCCATATCTTTTCAATATCTTCCTTTTACATTATTATCATCGTAGATTGTAAGATATCATTTAAGCTGACCCACTCCCACCTCATGTGATCATTCCTCTCACTTACATCACCTTCCATGATTTCCAGGTGAGTGTTGCTTGTTCATGAGGTATTGATTTTCATATCAATTTCCATGCTAGTGTGTAGGTCTGACTCTGATACATTGGATATTTTCCTTTATCTCATGACTAGGACAAACTTTTCTCCATGTTTGGAGACAAAGAACAAAATTTTGCAGCCAAGGTATTTTTGCTCTTGTTTTTTGCATAGTACACAACTAATGCCATTGCAATGAGCCAACTGATTGCCAGATCTTAGTTTGTAAATTATTCCTTTTCAATTACTGTATTTATGCTTAAACTTTCAAGCACTCGTTATCATTGCCAAGCTATCCTTTTGGATCAATAAACCATTTCTGCCATCAGTCACAGAAGCCTTGGATCAATACAAACAAAAAGGCTATGTCCAGAAGCTGAAGACTAACATTACTCATGACTTTATGCACTCTGGTCATCAGGATTTTGTCACATTACTCTATAGGCAGGTGACTCACATTGATGGTATGTACTTTGTCTAGTCATGGACTACTTATGAAAAAAATGGCAGGGTGAATCTCACAGGATGGTGTTACAGTGGATTAGTCAGACAGGCTCCACTTACTTTTTCTTATCATCTAAAGCTATGCTTGACTCATACAGACTTATGTACTTGTTCACTTACAGTTACCTGGGCCCTTGTTCCCTACATGGTAGTAACCATATACCCATCCAGGCTTTACCTTTACCTACTATGCCACATACCCCAAAGACTTCAACTATACATGTATGTTAACCCTTCACCATATCTCAGTATCTCCTTGTAGTATATAAGACCCACCATTGCCTGTAGTAGTAGTTGAACCCTAAGTTCATTACTTAGCTCACAACTTGTTCTCTCAATATCAGTTTATCTCACCTACAATGTCAACTCTAACTTTGTTCATAACATTCTCAAACCTAAGACTATACATACTATTTCACAGTCTTAGTGCTTGCCCTTCTAACTCAGACTTAGCTGTTGGACTAAGTCTACTTTGCCATATGCTTCTAGCATTGGAAGCTGAGCAGGGGTTGGCCACCCCCACTATTAGAATATAGTGTAATTAACTGGTTGTAACTGGCAACTGTGTTAATGCATCCACCCCACCAAATGCCAATGCCTGCCATAATCCCAGCACTTCATACTCCCCCACCTGTTCCTGTGGACTGCTGGTGGAGTCCCACTGAAATGACCAAAAATGGCAAAAGCATGGGGACTCCCATGTAGCTCCCTGTTCTGGGACAAAAGAACAAAAACAAGTTGGCAGAAGGGCAGTGACTCCATGTGGATGAGTCTCAGTGGACTCCCATGTACATAACTCCCTGTTCTAGGACAAAACAAAAACAGGTCAATTTCAATCAAATATAGTATTACTTTCATGTCATGCACACTTTGTACACATTCCTGTCATATTTGGACTCCTGCACAAGACATGCACATTTCATTAGAATGCTATATACAGTATCCATAGTGTTACATAGCAATTGTACAACTATAAATTGGCTAAAGTTTATCATCCTCATTGTTGTCCAAACATCTTGAATTACTATATTGAATCTGTGGCATTAGACTCTGGAAAATGGCATAGAAATGATCTTCGTATGTCACATTCGGCCACCCAAAGTAAAAATGGGGAGGAAAAGTAAAAGAGGTCACACATTGGGGAAGCTTTCCAATGAATCAATTTTATTAAATAAAACTTGGCCCCAGAACTAACAAGGAGACCACTCTGCTATTCTTCATTGCTTATTCCCGTGCCGTGTAAACCGGCGATCGCTTCTTCAGAGGATGAGAGGGATCGATACATCGGAAGGGCAGGCAGGGGCACTATTGTTGTCGACACCAGGGGCGTCGTTTCTCGTGAGGTTAGGATTAGAATGATTACATTCCATGAGGGAACTGCTGGATATTGCTTCCTGGGTTAGCCTCATCTGCTTCTCCTTGTACCGTTTGGCTGCCCGGCGCATCTTGGAGCGCAGTTTTCTCCTCTGCATTCGAGTTAATGGAGCAGATGATGAGGGGGTCGAGGCATGGATGGAAGGGCACGCCACTGCACTATCGTTGGCACCAGGGGTGTCGTTTGTCGTGCGGTTAGAATCGTTGGAATTCGGGACAGGATCATCAAACATCGCGTTCTCGACCGCCTCCTTTTGCCGTTTGGCCGCCGGGGCCCGGGGAGACCTAGAGCGCGTCCTTCACTTCATCCCTGGATTAAATTGGGTGGAAGATGGGTCGGTAGCGGATGGATCGATTGGTGCAAGGCTGGGTAGGTGGGCGGCTGAACCATCGATGCCGACACCAAAAGTGCCAATTGTGGTGCGGTTAGGATCAGAATGACGGGAATCCACGGGGCCGTCATGCATCGCGCTCTTGGTCATCTCCATTTGTCGAGTTAATGAGGCAGAGGATGAGGAGGTTGGTATATCTCCGGAGGTGTGGGTAGATGTGCCATTGCTATCGGCCGCAGAGGTGGCATTCGCGATGTGGTAACTACCATCCTGAGGAACAGAGTTATCATAACCTGTGAATACAAAGGCGTCAACGTGAGCATTCCATTCATGGAAGAGCATGGCAATATGATCGTGACTTTACGAACAGATCCAAGTATGCACTTCTGAGCGTGCTATACATGTTGAAGAAACGCCGTAACCTGTTGTCCTTTATGATATAGTCAACGGTTCAGCGGAGGCGTCGCAGGACAAGATGCAAACGCGAGTGGTTCTCAACATGATAGATGAAAGGAGACGCACGCCGCCAAAACGACATGCCACAGAGTCGTCAACCAAGTCTTTCATATCGATTTGCAAGCTCCGTTTCAAGTTACTCCCAAAGCCGGGTGATATCTTGGCTGCACTTGACGTCGAGCTGCCAGGAGCAATATACACATCGGGATCAGATGAAGTTATTGAAGGTTGTCGTCTTCCACGTATAAGCATTGTTGGCAGTTTCTCCTCTGCATCTGAACCGTGTTTTGTTGCAAAGTCCAAGACGCGCCCCGTAGATATCTTCGCTCTTTTCTCCTTCGCTCTCATCCACGTCAACAACGTCTTCTGAGCCATACTCTCGCACGTAGTCGTAGTAACTCCGTTCATTGTTTGAGGATCGCAACTGGCGGTTATGAGGACTATAATGCTGAGGTTGTCGTGGCTCGGTAGACGAATCCGTCAACGAGGATTCGCGTGATGATTATCGAGATGGACGGCGGAGAAGGACCGCCTCAGGTCGACATGAACGTTGGGCAAATACCTCATAGTTACCATATATGGCGTAATCTGGCTTTTCTGCCCACAACCACTAAGTAAGCCTACATGTAAGCGGCTACAGTGAAGCCAGGGTCCCTCCCATTTCCGCTTGAAAATTGAGCAAAAAATGAAAATAGAAATAAAAACGAAGTTCTACAGCTTATTACGTCCAGCGTGTGAATGCTCCGAGTCTATATAAAGCTCTATTTGAATTTTAATAAAGGTTCACACGTACACCACATCCATAGTAAGTCTTCCAGTCAGCGAGTACGACAGCCCTATCGGTGTCATCGGTGCATCGCACCGCAGCCGTGGCAGTGAGATCGGATGACCCGTTCTCCCGTTCGCGTGCTTGCATACTTCTCAGCCTTTGTCGCGCACCAAACCGCGAGCCAACGAGTTGAACCAAAGGGGACATAGCGTGGGCGGGAAGGCCTGACCGTTGAGGGTATCCTCCCAGGCGGGAATGTCAGAAACGCTCTCGACCACTATGAACTGTTCTACTCGCCGACACGTCTGGTTGGGCCATGTCTAGAAGTGCAACCTCGCCTCAGATACAGGGGGCGCACCCCGCATGGTCTACAGAGATCCGTCTCCTCCAGATACACATACGTTGGAGGCTTGGAACCGACATACGAGGGGCTGCTTTCGCCTCATCACATAATGCAGGATCGCTGACTAATATTTGATAGAGACCAAGCAATTAGCCGGACCGACAATGGGAGTTGTGGATGAAGAGGCCAAGGAAGCTTTAAAGGAGAATTGACCTGTTGTGTGAACGCGTAAGTGGCTATAATTTGCCCTTTACCTTTTCCTCAGTATCAGTGATACAGGTTACGTCGAGCTTGTGAACGTCCTAGTTTTTCAAGTTGAACTTTGCAGTTCACATGAACACCTTTCTAACATCAACTACATCCATGGTATGTACATCAGTCAACAAGTCTATAGCCCTATCGGTGTCAAGGTGCATTGCACCGCTGACGTCGCAGCGAGATGCGAACATCTTCCGCCGGCATCTTAAATTTGTTTCCCGGTCTCTGAGGGGGTCGTAGTCACGCACCATACGGTCGCCTCCGGGTGCATCCTTAGGGATGCTAGCTCATGGCAAGTAGTGTTGCTTCAAGAAACACATCCGACCCTGCTTGACTCCTTCTCGAGGATATTAGTCAAGCGTTCGAGGTCGGATGTGTCAGTAACGCCCTTGGCACGGCTTTTATCCGTCAACATGTCTGGATGGGCCATGTCCTCGGGTGTGAACTCCCTTCAAGGTGTGGTATCCGACATGGTCTATAGAAATTTCTCCTCCAGGCGAGTATGTTGGAGGCTGGAACTGACATACGAGGGGCTTCTTTATTCTTGTTTTTATCTCGTTGCACAAGGATGGATTTCTGACCGTTGTTGTTTGACAGTACAATTTTTTTTCCATGGCCCAAGGGACAGCGACGTGCCCAGGCATGAGATGGTGCTTATCCAACTAGCGCTAGTACGTCTTTGCTCCCCCCAAAATCGTGGGAACCATTCGTTATCTTATCTGCGTCTCGACCACCCACATGCACTAAATCAATTGTTATTTCGCGCTATCGTTGTTTCCTGATATGAGCATAGCTAATACCAGCCTTGCTGCCAGTTAGTTCATGCCAAATATTGAGTGACGGTTATTATAAATTATCATGAATAAGTAGTACATTTGCACGTACGAACTTATCGTTAGTTCATGCCAGCTTCAACTCAATTGCAGCAAACAAACTCTGTGCTGTCGCGGACAGCGCATCCCATATCGATGGCAGACCAAGTTCGTACCAGAGGGTGTTCCTCAGATCGCTCCACGTTTTCTGTAATTCCGCGTCAAACTCCAAGTCTCTATTTTTGATGCCACGTCCCAGGCGATCGACACAATTCGAAATGGCATGCGCTAACAGATCACTGAGCATGCTGACACCGCCAATAGAATTAACATCGTTGATGTATTTGATCAGGTCCTTGCATGTCCTTTCCATGAACTGGAGTCGCTCTTTGAGTGGGAGTTAGCCACTGGGAACCGCCTTGGTCAAGGTTGACGACTTACCTTTCCTCTCGTCAGACGACATGATTTGTAGGGTCACTGGCGGATGTGTGACATCGGCGGAAGAGGACAATGAACTACTCTTCTGAGTTCCAACGTTAATCGGCACCCAGTACTTGTTAATCTTTTCCACAAATGCTTCCGGCGGGCACACCGAGAGATCGACCTCCTTATTTAGTGCACCTTCAAGGTCCATATGCACCCCACCAATTTCTTGCAGAAGCTTGTCCAAGGAAAGATCAGGATGAAAGATGGCAATGTCGACATCGCTGTCTGGGTGTGCAGTGCCTTTGGCGTATGAACCAAACAGGTAAGCGGATGTGATAGATGGATATGATTTGATGACAGATGAAGCAGTGGAGAGGATGTCGGACCGGGAGTGGGCCTTAGGAGACTCTGTCATCGTTCTGGTACACCAGATGCACCGTGACATGCATCGTCACAACACCGGAACCATTCGTATCCGCGTCGCGACCAACGCTCTTTCATCTTTTACGCATAGCTAATACCAGCCTTACTGTCATGATGAATGTGCAATTCATAATGTTTTTACTACTCGAATCAACAAGAATGTGAATTAAGGATAATCTAACATTACAAACTTGCAAAAAGAGAGGTCGCCGAGTCCGAAAGAGTTGGAAAAGGTGGGATGAGGCTAGCCAACCGTGGATAGACGAGGGTAGTGCGTCTATGGAGGGTGGCAATGGTCCAAGTGGGTTGGAGGGATGGTGGATTTCTATACCGGAGGATTCTAGGCTCTCCGACCGCGCGGAAGGATTGATGTAGGGTATTACCTGTCCTGATATCGTAAATCATCCAACCGAAATCAAAATCTAAATCCGCCAGTCAATCCCATAACATTACGTGGATCGATCCTCTGCTTCAGCGAGAGTAGCTTGTCCACATTCGCACTATACATATCACGCAAAGGAGTATCGAAGATGGCGTAATTCGGGTATAGCGGTGCATCAATGATATCCTGTCTATCCCGAATCGCAACTTCATGAATTTGAGTAGCGCTCTGGCGGATGGCGTCGTAAAAATCATTGTCGTACGTGGCATTTAGCCACCCAAAGAAAATGTTAAGAGGGAAATAGACGTGGTTGCGGGTTGGAGGGTAGGCCGTCGGTGTCGTGTTATGACTCAGGATAGACGGTATGAATGGCTCGACGGTGTACCCGACGAATCCGATTTTCTCGAATAGAGATTGACCCCAGAACTGACGGACAACGTTATTGAAAGGCAATCAGTTGATAAGATGGTGACATACGCTCGTCTCATTTTGGATTGCCGCCATAACCTTTGGAGAATGTTTGAGCAATGGGACAGTGTGGAATACCCCGCTAAGAGTGGATGGTTCAGTTTCGGTTAGATATGAATGGGGTGAAACTTGCCGAAGGCCAGCGAGAGAATTGAGACCACCAGAATTGATGAAATCGGTAAAGCTCCTTGTGTGTACGTCGTTTGACACAGCAGGAATCTTCAAAAAGTCGTCAAACAGTCCTGGAGGTGGGCTAGGACCATCATAGTACATGGTATGCGAGACTAAGACCTATAAGCGGAGAGCGTAAATATATAAGTCGATGGCTAAGAACACTTGAAAAACATACCGAGCCATTGGAAAAGCTGTATGCCGGCGAAATATTTGCTTTTGTATCATTGTTATTGGCACTGAACTTGATGACAGCAGCTGTTACATCTGGGACAGAAGATGGGGGATAGATAATTGTACCGGCCTAAATATCGTATCGACCTTTCATTCCTCGCAAAACTGACGAGATACATACCCAGACCGCCGATTGTGGTAATGCATTCAACGTGAAGCGAGTAACGACACCCTAATAACAGGTTAGCTAGTAGTCGTCATCTGGTTATTAAGACGCCTTACGAAATTGTTTAGACCTCCCTAATAAAAGCGAATGTGAGCTCATCCGACGGGGGGGGGGCAGAGAAAGAAAATCACCTTGAGCCCAAAGAAGAGTTCAGCGTCTGATTGTTTCGTCACTTTGACTACTTTCCCGTTAGGCTTTACAAGTTCATAGGCAACAATAGTGTCAATTCCAAGTCCAACTTGATTCGTCTTCCAGGCATATCCTTCAACCGCCAAGAATAAATGGGGGTGATGATATCCAGATATGTTCTACTCACCACCACCGAGGAGAAAACCTCCAACGCCTATTCCAGCCACTCTTGCGCCGGCAACGCTGCGATTATAAGGCGCCAAAGCATCGTAAACGTTATCAAAGAGGAGACCGGAACCAAACTCCACCGTTTCTGTTGAAGAGTCGTAGACGACTTCGTTAAACCGGGTCAGTGCAATTTGAACGCCCGGAGTGGACGAGAATCCAGGATTCATAATGTGGCCTCCGCTTTTGACCTAGATAACGGAACAAGTTTAGCGGTTAGTAGCTGAAGGCGATGAATGTGATACACACTGCGAAGGGAGTACGGGACTGGCCTAGGATTTGCAGCTATACGACGATAATCGATATGAAGTGCAACATTGGACGAGAACAGTAACATGACCCACGATTTTTCCTACGTCTTGTGGTGTCCCAGGTTCAACCGAACAAGCTGATTGCTGCGAGCTAGTGATGCCCCAGTGAAATGTATCGTTATCATAAATTTTGCTGCCTGGACAAGCATGAGGAACTACGACGTTGGGGAACCGATTAACACCTACCGGGGTAGAAGACCGCACTTTGGGGCGAAATTGCAGTGGATATAGCTTGGCATACTTTTTTATAGCCAGTAGAATCGCGTTCGATGATGTTGAATGGATTACAGAGGACAAGCGGCGGGAGAACTGAAACGAAGTAGTATAAGCTCGCTAACATCACTGCTGACTTGGAAACGGTAAGTCACCTGCTTGCTTGCTTTATACTCGAATTCATCATGCTGTAAAGTTGCCAAAAAACACCGCTCATCTACACAGCATTGATCATCTGAACTTCGATCCTCGTGCTTAGTAATTACGCGTTGGAGCATTCGCGAAGTAGGTGACGCTGACGCGGCCAGTTCAGGTGCGCGTCTCCAGAGTCCGGTGACTGTAAAATGCCACGTCCACAGCTTGAAGTAAAGTGTGTTATTATAAGTTGGCACATCCTGCAGAGAGGTGGAGGTCAGATGGAAGTCAGAGTTTTCATCTCCGCCGAGCCTTGGCATCACTGCTTCAGATCGATATCATGGACCCTTTCATCTTTTATGTTCTTATTATTTATTACACGAAATCGATTATTTCGCACTATTCTTTACTAGCATTGCTGTTTCTTGATATGAGCATAGCAAATAATAGCCTTGCTGTCATGATGATCGTGTAATTTATAACGTTTACATTCTCCAGTTACGAATAGACTCGAATCAACAAGAACAGGACAGCAACGGACGAGAAGGAAAAAAATATGGATAAGTGAATTGGGGATAACGTAATAACATTGCAGATTTGCCATGAGCGATACTACAAACTTGGTCACCGAGTCCGAAAGAACTGGGAAAAGAGTGATGATGCTAGCCAACTGTGGATAGACGAGGGTAGTGCATCTCGGGAGTGGCAATAGTCCAAGTGGGTTGGAGGGACGGTGGATCCTTATACTTCGGGGGGTGGCAGGGTTTCTAGACTGAGACCCCAAATACGCCTTCCAGGGCAGAGTTCGAGACGTGGTTACGTGCGTGCAGGTGCCCCGAACGCTGTACAGTGACCTCGAAGCGGCGCACAGCTCAAGTCTGAGATGCGAGTAGTAATTGCTACAAGCGGGAGCAGTGACGACAATCAATTCGTCACGGTGGTCGGAAGGGGATTAGAGATAGTCGACCCGTCCGGTACGCGCTTCGACCTCAACCGTTAGCGCTTTTCACGGCTTCACCATTTCCGACATCTTCCCGGCATTGAGGAGGTGATATCCCAGGATGATGGTATAATGCACTATCACAAAGCCGATACGCCCAGCGACAATGTCATGTACTTTGACTGAACCGCTTCTAGCAGATATCCGAGTTTCTGGGTCTGAAGAGGCGCGCTGACCAGATAATCCAGGGTCTGTCAGATGCTGAGGAGCAAATAGTAGCTGATGAAGGGGCGGAATTGAGGATGAGGACAGGAAGGGTGCGGAGAGGCCAGAAAGAGGTCCAGTGTACGGACAAGCAGGAGGACGAACGAACGGGGGCCACTGTTAGAGATGATAAAGAGGGCGTGTCGCAGGATGTTGTTGAGGATGACAGAGGCGAGCGCCGAAAGGGTGCCGGTATCAGTATAGGCATCAAGGGGTCCGACTTTGAGCCGGTGCAGGGGGAAGAGGAAAACACCTCTGAGCCACTTGGGTCATGTGCCGGCAGTGTATAGATTTCTTAAAATCATGGTTAACTGTTGTCTCTTGTTGCCGTGCCGTACCAAGACTCACTTGGAACGAACATTTTCATTCGCACCTTACTTGGCTCATGCACAAACACTTCTTCTAGTATATGGAATTCACTAGAAAAAAATTTTTTTTAACAATGTTAGTACGACTGTTCTGGCTCGGCAACTGATCGCTTACTCTAGTTGTCTTTGTTATACCATCGTCGACCGTAATATAGCACAGATTATATATTATATGATACATAGTCCATTTTATTGAGGTTATGAGTCCATATGCACTATAAATGATTTAGTCCTGCGGGGGATAGTCCGATAAAGATTGAATTAGGAAAGCGCGCTCGCACGCTATATAGTGATCGCAGAATATCTGCGACTGTCACGAAACCCAATGTCTCCGACGCCTGCACCTCTAGCCAATCGTGCAGATGTAATCGTAGAACAATGTTCTGACGATGTAGCGTCGTTGCGGGTAAAGTGGCAAAATATTCCCAGTGCGCCACTGGGAGTACGGACTCGGGCCATGATGCCATGGCGTACTGGACACAGAACGGGTGTCCGCGTCCGTAGGTAGTCCGCCACGACCACCCGAGTGGCGTAAGGGACCCAAGTAAGTGGGTCAAGCTCTGTCGTTGGGGCACTGGGCCGCGTAGACCCAGAGGCAATGGCGGGAGTTGCTGGAATGTGAATAGGTCACCCGCCACTGATGTCTATATAGCGGATCTAGGTCAGCGCCCACAAAGGAAGGACAATGACATGGAACTGACACTTTGTGGGGGCGCTGGAGGTATCACTTGTGAGAGTCGGACGGAGGATGGGGCGCTAACATGACCAGACGCCAAGTATGGCGGATTGGGCGTTGAGAAGTGAATATATTGGCCCATGGCGGTGATTGCGTTGGTGCTGGTAACGGGTTTGAAGCTGAGGAAGGGGATACAGGCGCCCAACGCGCCTTAAAAAGGGTGCGTGCGTGAGAAACCTCCTTCCAGGACGGGTCAAGATGTTTGTGAGTGGCAACTTGAAGAGGTCGCGGCGAGAGAGCAGGTAACAAAGCCAAGCGCAAAACCAGACGGGGGTTATCGTCGGAGAGGGGATCGCTCATGATATCTTGAGTAGTGGAACTTGAGCGAGCCACACTGCATAGCCGATATTAGCAACTTTGGAGGCGTCAGACGAAGCTTGGCGTATAACATACCTGGCTACATGGTTAAATCGGAAACGCGCCTAGACCGACCTTCCAGGAGGTTTGGATGAATTAGAGGGATGGGAATGGAGGATAGTCTTGGTAGAGCATCAGAAGATGGGAAAAGTAAGGGACTTGGCTAACGCTTGACTACAGGTTCTTATGCGCGGCAAGCGACAACAAATATTTGACGTTGTTTTCTCTAAATATGGAAATCGATATCAAACTCAATCAACACGCCGTTTACTCATATCTAAACTGCTAGACGGGTATCATCTTGATTTGGAATCGAGTTGATACACCCATTTCTGGAGGGAAAATGAGAATAAGATGGAGAAGAAAGACTAAAGTAAACTATACACTTTGACCGACCGTGCGAAAGTACGTCTATCTTTTCTTCTTGGTTATCTAGGGCGCTACTTCGGTACCTTCGGTACGCCCTTGATTCCCGTGACGATCATTTAAAGCTCGTCCGCCTCAAAATACAACGAGAACCAGTACCATCAAAACTATGTCAGCCTCATGGCTCTGGCGCCAATTCTCCGTCCCAAGTTTTACTAAAGACCATCATGTAAAAGCGTTTGACATCAGCGCCCAGACCAAATCGGCTTAAGATTCTCATGACGAATTGTTACTCCGCTAGTTTCCGACACACTGCTCTCAATCCCCTCTTCCCTCCCGCGACACAGTTACATATAAGTCCCAGTCAGACGAAAGCATTCCCCGGTCGAGGAATCGTAACAATCCACGTATGTCATGTTTCTTCATCAGATTTCGCTTCTAATGGTTCTCCTTTTCAAGCCATCGAGTCATTATCGCTGTCCGTAATCTAATCTCTGCCGGTCCCCGATCGTAATAACTCGATAGCCCTCTCCCTCTCGTAGCCTCCCAACTTCTCCTAGCTCTCTCAACCGTCACATCGACTCTCTCTTGGTCATGACGGGCCCTTACGTTTATGGTGCCCCTGGCGCGTACCCTCACCCATACCAACAGACTCCCTACACCGCGTATTACAACTCTCCTCACGCCTCTCCTTTCATACCGCCCGCCGAGCTAAGCAACTATCCTCCCTCTCCTTATCGCAGCAACTCCCCGCTTCCTACCGTTGACATGGCACCAAACACCGTACAATTTCCAGGCAGCTACGATACAGCAGGATACCCAACCCAATATATCCGGCCTCGCGCTCCGTCCTATCATGGCCCCCCTAATCCATACGTAGCGCCAATGGTAGCTCCTCCACCCCAGGCAGCACCGTGCCACGCCCGCACAGGCTTTCCAACCCTTTATACCCCGGCGTCACACCAACCGCCCAATCTTATCCGTCCTCTCCCTGGTCCGCGGTCGGAACACCTCTTCCCCTCTACACCGACCTCCCTACCTCGTTCGCCATTCATCCCTTCCTCAGCGGCGAAACCCCCAGGCACGACTTCATGTTTAATCTTTCATCCCAATACTACACTCCGATGCAAGTTATCCACGGACAACATGTCCCACTCGGTAATGACTCTTTACAGCAGCCTGCTACACATCCCCCGGTGTACCGCCTCAGAATCGTATGCGATGAGTTACCCGAATGGCCTATTCATTTCGAGTTCAATCCGGACAGTTACCGCGAACAAACGGGCAGGTGTTACCCTACGCGCCGCCTATCACGTTGGGGGATGTGCTAGCCCAAATTCATCGAACGTTGCAAGAACGGATTACCCATGGCGATTGGGCGAGACTGGATCATAGGAAGAAGGCTAAAGTCAGCCAGGCGTTCACCGCTAGGTGTCAAAGTGCACCGACGATGCAAGAGGTTCTGAGGTCTGAAGGTGTAAAGAAGGTGGATTACCTTCATGAAAGGATATGGTTCAAAGGGCTGCTTAGGACGAGCGACCGGAGGTGTTGAAGCTCGTGGTATCGCGTCGTCCCTGATTCTAATTTTCTACTCGGTTCGGAACGTGTTGCTTATCTATCAACCAGTGCTACTGTACGAATTTAGGACTTTTTCCTCGTGTCGATAACATGTGCTGTGGCATACCAAGAATAAACTAAATTTAGACTAAATTTAGTTTGATCCAACAAAGTTCAAACGTTCCCTATGGTGCTAGTCGAAAATGCGGTAAACCATCTACTGCGTTTTACCACCCGCCGATTCTTCTCGCTGTCCCGAGGTTAAGGCGGCGAATACGTCTCTGACTACTTCCAATGCAGTCATCGCTCCATTAACGTCATACTGCTCACTCGTCATTCGACGCACCACTGTACGGCGGTCTTGAGGCTCGCGTTCTTATTAATCGCGCCCAGTTATGGAATGGAATTATTAATATTTTCTTCGACTTGTACAATTAGCAGCATAGATATTGAAAATATTGTGTATGCTTTAAAACAACGGAGGGTTGATGATTCCATACGAGTATTTCGACAAGTTTATGATCAACTTTTGCACCGTTTGCATCCCAGTCTTGATCACTCGTGAGCGCTTTGGCGAACAAAGAAGTGAATTCATGTCGTTTGACTTTGGGGAGTCTGTTCACCATGCTTGGGTAACGATTGATACCCACTTGTTCCGCTTCACTGTCAAATTCGTCTTGATATCGGACGGCTACCACCTTCCGAATGGCCTCTAGCAGTTTCGCAAGTGGGCGGTTCTTGAAGGTTGCGAATTTGTTAGAAACGCCTGTCACCACTTCCGCAAGCTTCGACTGACCACCTGCAGCCGTCCCACCTTGTAATCTGTACGAGTAGTCCAAATATTCGTTCAAGTTCACTTGTAAGCCTCTGTGAATTCAGAGAATGTGATGAAGTCGAAGAGCCATCCAGTTCAGAACATGATAAAAAGATTCCAAGTTATCTTCGCGGTTATGTGGGGGCTCGTGGTCATACCCGAACAGCAAACGCGCCGCGGCAAATTGCCATGTACCCTTTTCGAAATCAGCCTTATGTATCGAGGTAACGTTGCTTACTCACTGCGCGTTCTGTTGCATGTCCCTCATTCTCGGATTCAGGGTTCATAGTTTTGCACAAGTCCCAATCGATGAGAATGCCGGTCCCATCGCCTAATATGATGACATTCCCAACGCTGATATCCCGGTGTAAAATGTTTGCTTCGAAAAATGCATCGTCATGCGCTACATTATTACTTGTCAGATTTTCTCCTGTTTAACAAACCACGCGTTTACCTATTGCTGCGTCGGTGAATGGCTTTCACAAGTTCTTTCACGGAGGAAAAGGCAGATAAATCGCGACCGACGTCGTCAAGGGCTAACCGGTAGTGCCTGAATTTACGGATTTTTGGAAAGTCCTTGCTGGAAACATTTCGGCCGCTTCATGAGTGATCGTCTTGCGTGTCCTTTCCTTCAGTTGAGCAAGGTTCCTGACCTTCTTCGCGTGTAATCTCGGATAGATTTGGTGCTTGGGCAACTGTCCAGCGATAATGATGGGCCAAGTATCTTTCAGAAATACTGTTTTCTCGCTCTTGTTCGCAAAATGCGCGGAAAGTACGCGTATAACGGCCCGTAGGAGATGATATCTCCACATAAGCCGGCTTCTTCTCAATGATGTAATCATTTTCTCCCAGTTCCAAGAGGAATAAATTGCATTTTTCGTCCAACTCTAGTGTTTCTCGGACAGTTTTGGCCTTAACTTGGCCCAACACCACGTTCGACTAATGTGTCGTGATCGCGAACAGCGGGAGTGACATGACTGTACTTCCAGTAGAATTCGGCGAAAGTCGGTTCCGGAATGAGGATTCTTTGGGTCACGACGAGACCCAGGCCTATCCCACCGTTCGAAGGGACCATCATCTTGAAAATCATCATATTTACATTCATGAAGAATTTCGGCTTTTTCGATAATGTCGGAATTCTTATCCAAGTGAGAGAAAAGATTGAGGAGTACAAGCCGACATCAGGTTTGGCTTCTCTTTCGTGAAAGTCTGGAGCAGGGACGAGAGGCAATTTTATGAAGCTGTAGGTTGCCGTGCTCACAGAAACGGTTAATGACTCGTTCTGAACAAGGAACGATGAGCGTTTTTGATAGAAGTATTGCCGTCAAAAGGGGTAGCGACACTTGGGGTTGGATTGGTAGACCGTGTAGCAGACATCGCGGGTATGGCTTCCGGTGAAGTGTTAAGGTCTTGTTTGGGCGTGTTTAGTATGCGGACAAAATCCCCGCAAACCTGAAAGGTGATTTTAGCATTACGCGGCATGGTCCGAGCAGGCGCAGCGAGCAGGCGTCGGTCGTCTTGTCTGCAGGCGGCAGGACTGTGCCGCGTTTTGAGTTTGTCATGGGAATTTCCGCCGCACAGCCACGCGCGCCATACCGTTGTCACATACATCGCCTCAACGTCAACACTAATGGCTAATCCGAGAACCGATTGTCCGTGTACTCCGCATGACAAAGGCAAAGGTGATATCTTCGCCACTGTAATTTGCCCAGCTTGTCGTAGCGCCCGCAAGGTCGTCGTATCATTCATCCGGTTCGGGGTGGAGCGGGACGGTACCAGGATCCTTAAATGCGGGGAGTGCGAGAAGTTTACTTTTTTCTACGACGTGGATTCAATCTGCAAGAATTGCAAATGGCTGGTCCCAGACATCAATGACCAGCTGTTGGAACGATTCACCAGGAACGGTGGCCCGTTTAAGCGTTCAGAGGACGAGTGTGTAGGTTGTGGCCATGCTTCTGCAGCTCACCCCGTGTCCTTTGGATTCGGATGCCCCCGGTGTGGTACAACATGCACAATTTCCCAGGAAGCCGTGAGCACCAACTCAGGCGCAGTCGCTTTGTGCTCGAACTCGCTTTGTCATTTCCCTATTAAGATTCCGGCAACTATCTGGTGTCAGCACTGTCGACGTAACCTTCGTCACACGAAAATCGCGACGCTTATCCTTGAAGCAAACAGAGAGAAGCCGAGGGAAGAGCAGAGCAGCGGCGTTCATTCGGTGATACGAGCGCTTACCAGGAAAATATGGCGACGACTTCACCAATTCTTACACAAGTCTAAGCAAGAGACGACTATGGGTCAATCCACAACTCCACTCCCAGCCACCTCCCTACACCCTCCGGAAAGGCACGTGGAGACGAATGCGGGTCAATCCATAACCGCATCCAGAGCCCGAGACCCCGAGGACGTAGAAGGCTCTGCATTCCAATCCCTCGTCCAACGTAGCATCACTGCCTGGGATTCGCTCCATCATGTCGATGTAGAGGACGCCACTATCGATCTGCATGCACGCCTTTTGAGGAGCAGCAGCTCCCTGGAGAGCGTTATGTCAGGCACCCCCGTTTCTTTCTGGTTTTTTCAGCGCAGAGAGTCATTCATGAACCAGCCAGTGCTCATGAAATGGGATCCTCATCGCTTAGATGAATATGTTCTTATCCCGGTTGCCGAGGGATTTGTCAACAAACGGGATTGTATCTTCGTCAGTCATTATTGGCGTGCTCCACATCACCCCGACCCCGAAGCAGCCGATCTGTCCCTACTCCGCCAAGACCTCGATACCCTGGAATGGTCTTACATATGGGTAGACTGGACATGTATGCCCCAAGTCCCGCGAAGTGGAGTGCAGCAGACATTCTTCCAAAAAGGTCTCGCACGCATTCCCATGCTTCTACGGGACTGTGAATTTATGTGGAGATTTCCTACTTACGAACCTCGCGCCTGGATTCTATACGAGATCGCGGCTTGGGCCCTCGACCACAGGAGTTTCTTCTGGAGCCACGATAATAGACCATTCATTCACCACCTACACGAGATGTTTACAAGTGGGGTGAGGCCTGTGTTTGACAAATATGGATACAAATGCACAAACGAAGGCGACCTCGAGCTTGTGACCGGGTGGTTGGAAATCCATGTCCTTCTTTGCAAAATCTTTAAAGACGACGTCCATTCGAGGCGAGAGATACTTGATCAAATCAATAAACCGAATGTGGGGAAGTGTACGTATTGGTCAGAACGGGGATTGAAATTCACCGTGGACAAGGTCGAGGGCATTATATCGTATCTGGATTGTATTGCCAGGTTCACGCCCCTCGTCCGCCGCACTGATCCGTGGTATGAAATTACGGTCGTTGGCGGGTCGGAATCCCGTCCGGCTGTCAATCCTCAGGAGTTTTCACGACAACACCATGGTCGTCTTTTGGCTGTATCGACCCAAACCAATGTCTCTTCAACTCCAGCCCTCCACGGCGCTTACAGCATCGATCTCAACGGTGCTGATTTTCGAGTGGTGCAGACCATAGCAGAATTCGTAGGGGCATTCGCCAGTTGGGATCGGGTTGCGCTACTCTTACGCACTGAAAAGTACAAGACCGACATTCATGACAACATAATGCGACAAATCGAGTCCAAATATGCACCCTCGTCGCTGGAGCAAGCATTTCAACATGCTTGCTTCACTTGTGCTGGCTGCTTTCGGGGATTCCCCAGTTCTGAATTGAATAGTAGGGCTTCAAACTTGTGTACTTCCACCCACGCCGTTGCAGGGACATGGGGATTCACCAGGTTCAGCAGCGAGAATGGGGCCTGCGTACAGTGTGGAAACCTAGAAAGCTTTCTGATATTAGAGGTCAGGCAGAGCTATCTGGATGCTGTTCGCCGATGCTGGAGGCACCGTGCGAAGCATTGGTGGGTCAAGAGGGGTGGCGGGTCAGCAATATGCGACCGTTGCTCTGAAGGTATAGATGAGAATGGCGAGACCTATCTCGTCAGCAGCAGCCGGTTAGAATGTAGGCGCTGCGCAGACTCGCTGCTTAGCGACGGAGGAGGAAAATCTCCTGAAGAACTTATCATGCTGTCCACAACGCGGTTCAATCCCCGATTTTTCTGAATAGGTTTCTTTTCTCAAAGATCTTTTTTTAAATTGGCTTACCTCTTTGAAACGTATCAAGGACTCGGATCAACCCAAGGTAGACTCTGGTTCTGGGACTATTTTGGAACTGGAGATTGCGGATGACTTTTTGTTCGAGGTTTGATTCTTGATTATACCCTTGGTTCTTGTATTGAGCATCACTTTCGAGCTTGTATTTATCGATTATGAAGGTAATCAAAGGAGTATGGGATGTGGCCTAATTGTATTCGTACTGGCAGTGTCCGTGACGAGTATCATACTAGCTGGCCTATAACCTCCAGCTCATTCCACCACCCACTTCTCAACGAGAACCGCTATCCGACAAAGATGGCAATACCTCGACCACGTGAAACAATCAGTGCTCCACTTGTTTGTGCAAGCAAAGATTAAGAGGTTGACCGATCGTGTGGTTGACAGTGAAACCCATATATGAAACCTATTCGCACACGTTAGCTCCTCTTCCCTATAACCCACATCCACGCACATTTACCATGTTCGCCACTACTTCCTTCATTAATGTTGGCGCTGGTCATCAATCCAAAACCACTTCATCCTTGAACATTGATATCGCCGACGTGATTGCTGGTCTTTTCCTGAGGTCCGCGCTCATCCTTCCGCATTCAAGGACGGTTGGGCCGTCTTCAAAAAGCAGAAAAGGTAAATCGCCATGAAAATAAGCATTCCCTGCTTCCTAATGCTGGCATGGAGTATATGCAGAGGCTTTTACTTTCCTCGTCGCGTTCGGGAGGCGAACGAGAAGGCGCGCCAGAAGTTGAAAACGTCGATGGCAGATTTCTGTCCTCCCGAGCAGTTTGACGCGATTTCTTCAGTATATCGGCTTATCCAAACGTTTGATCAGGGGATGACCCGTTTCCCTTAGCGACTTGACAATCCTATGCGGTGAAATGTCCTCGGAGTTGAGCTGCTTTGGCGGAGGGTGTTGGTTTGGTCCGTCAGGGACGCAGTTATCGAGTGTGTCGCCTGAAAAGGAATCGGTGCTGGGATGGATGAGGTGGTGGTGAAGCAGAAGGTGGGGGTGTATACCGGCGGAGAGAAGGGCGAACATGTCGAGATGGATTTGGGTTATTTCTTCTTCTGAGCCTGAGGAAGGCGGGGAAGGTAAGCGGAGGAGTTCCTTTCCTTTTCCGTCGAGAGGGATGCCGTAACTGGATTACAGGGAGGAAGGGGCCGTAGAGTTGATGTTTTGTGAGGTAGCGCATATCGTACACTCTCCTTCTGGCTGCAATCCGGATTTGTTGTTGAGAGTGTTTAGTGTCAGCTCGAGTTCCCATTTGGGATCGTCGGCGATGGAAGGAGGATTCGAGGATTGCGTTTGCTTTCTTTCTCGATTCCTCCTGGGACGACGATGGATCGATGGGTTGAACGTGCGCAAACGATCCAGGAGACATGATGGGCCGACCCAAGCGGACGTGGAAGACCTTTATTCCAAGAAACACAATCCCCGTGACTCTTTCAGAGTGAACGCAGAGGTTGTGCGCCTTGCAATGTGGAGGACGATGACGAGTGGGTAGGCTAGACGCAGTGTGTCGGATAAGGGGGAAACCAACGGGGGAGTACATGACCTGAGTTTTCGGTCGTTCCTGTCAATTCTCGGGCTGAAATTGTCCTGAAGAGCCTTTTGGCATGCATTCTAGTCACACAATCCCTATGGCAAGCGCGCGCCAGAGATGCGATTAATCTTTTGTAGAATCAAGCCATGTTCGGACTTTCTCCCGGGTCGTGCTTGACGCTGGCCCTTCCTCGCATAAGTGCTGCTCGTTTCGCCACCACTGTTTCCGACCCCTGCACTAAGCGTATGCCAAATTGTTCACCCTTTTGTTTTGCGTTATCTACGTGAGTCAGTGACAGTCCAGATTGAACGAATGGCCACAGCTTACAGGTTTTATTCTGAGTCCTCCTACGCGACATGGGAATTGGCGAAGAGCTGTTTTGTAGAATGTTCCCACGACCCCGGTCCTTGCTCTATTCGCTCTCGTACCACACTTACGTGACTCGCTCTGCTTGACAAAACGCACCCTCCGTTCCTGTTTTTTGGTGGCAGTACGTGTCTGTTACGAACGTCCTGTCCGTGTAGGTCTATACAATGACTTAGTACTAGTAGGCACAGCCAATAGCGATCCTAGTCTACAGACACTGCATTCGGAGTCATCGGTAAGCCATCACTCACATTCTATCAAGTTGCCCCATCGAGACCCTCATCAGATCCAGTGATGGCTACAGATCTAAGAGATATAGGCGCAGGCTTTACCAACGACTCATCCCAAGAAGAGATATCCAACCGAGAGGTGCTCATCGCTGAGGAACGAGATCCAGAGCTTAATAAGGATATCGCAACATGCGAAACAGCTCTCGCACTTCCATCCCACAGCATGGAGCTCCCCGAAGATCTGTTGCGAATCATCTTCGATCTCATGTGCCAGATACCGGTGGACCCTCGTTTCGATATTACATTCGATCAATATCCTGCCTTGACCTTGTCATATGTGTGCTCTGCGTGGCGGCAGACCATATTGAACATGCCTCATATCTGGGCCCAGTTTCCATTGCGAATGACGCTTCGTACCGGACGCGGCAAGCAATTATCTACCAATGTTCACTACAGGAGTTATCGCAGACTTTGCTTAGTCCTCCTTTGGCTTACCCGCGGTGGCTCCCTTCCTAGGAAAGAATTATCAATCTATAACTGCGATGACCGTCGCTCTGACGTTGTGAAGCACCTAGTTGCACCTTTCACATTTCTGACACTACGCCTTGCGCCTGGATTCGATGAAATGCATACCCTCAGAGAAATCCCACCCAAGCACATGTTATGCTTGCAAGTATTCCACATCGGTTGTTATGGCAGTAGCAAGGAACTCCGTCCGAAAACCATCCCTGCAAAAACTTTACGTCTCCCACCCCGACTTCCGTACCTCGTAGATCTCACTCTCTGCGACTGCTTTGCAGAGTATCTCGAGAACCTGATTACGGCGGTACCTTGGCATAACTTGAAGGAACTCTTCCTTCAATTCGATATACCGTCTACGACGTGTCTTAATGTAATCTTACGCCAAGGGATGTCCCTTGTCAGTTGTGCTCTAAAGCCTACCTCCGATGCCACGTTTTCCAGCCTACCTGATACCGAACCCTCCATTGTCCTGCCACGTATGGACATTTTAGCATTGCATTGTAGCAGCGACGCAGACGTTGCGACATTCAAGCGTTTAGTGTTGACTCCGCCTGGGTCTACTCGGCATATTGATACGTATGCTCGCTATGGTGATGATGCCTATCGGCCACCGTGGCGTACATTGCCAGGACTTTGAAAGTTGGGCGTTGGTTTCCCTCCACTTTATTTTAGTAAATGGTGTTGTCTACGAATCTATGATACAGAATGCATGGTGATCAACTAGGGGAGGACGAGTTCGCAGTTGACGGCGCTATTGTACATCCAAAAATCTTCGCTTTTGCTATCTGCCCTTGAACTAAACCTCGTTTTTCTTCCCTTAGTTTCATCGCCGGAGGTGCTGTTGCACGTGCTGACCTTCTAATCGTGCTCAGGTTCCGAAAACAGCGTCTATCAACAGAAACGCGCTCAGTAGATCAGATCGCGGGGAATGGTTGCTATCCTTCCAAACGTGTTAAAACAAATTTGTATGAATGGCAAACTGACACCAGGGTTCTCTGCAGGAGAAGACCTCAATACGATCGCTTAAAGTAGATAACTACTAAGGACGTGACGAATTAGTATATGCCATACGGCTGCGATGAATAATCGCTCACGATATATGCGCTGATATGAGTGACGTCCTCTTTGGGATTGACAAGACTATTGCCCGAGCTATTATCAACCTCGATCGACGTGCCGGGCTTATCCATCCAGTGGGATAATTTAACAACCTCCAAGTAGGTTAATTAATGACGGCAGCCCAACCTGACATCACACGAAACCCACCTCGACATTATGTCTCTGCAATCCCTACTAAGAGTCTACATGTATACCGTCACATCATCGCAAATAACCTTGAACCGCATTAAAATTCGAAATCCATAAGGACGCTGACCAACAGCAAGCGATAAACATACACGTTGTAAACGGCTCCCACTTTTCTCTCCTTATACTTGTAAAATACACTGAACTTGAGATTTTCTCTTGATTTGTGACGAAGACGAGGAATGTGTCCCAGCATGTTACGCCGAGGATCGTGAATCCCAGAATGACTGGCCATTTTTTCTAATGGATCACTAAGTTATGAGCACGCGGAGGATGATTATGTTCCCACGGCCAGGCGATATGATTCTTCATCGTCAAAGGGAACAGTGGGAAGCACAAGGCCGTGGAAGACCCGTCGTAACTCGGCAGCGCCCAAAAACTAAACTTGAAGGGTTTCACTTTTTTTGGTTCGTTTTATGGTCTAGGCTCAATGACACTGTAGTGTAACTAAAGAACTTATAAAGAGCGAGCGAAAAAAGCGAAGGAGAGGGAAGCAGCCATGATGACGTGGCGATAGACGAAAAGGGGAAAGCGGTTTCAATTGACTGGCAGTCGAGATATCTGTACATGAGTAGACGGCGTGTTGATTGAGTTTGATATCTATTTCCATATTGAGAGAAAACAACGCCAAATATTTAGTGTTGCTTGCCGTGCTTAAGAATAAGAACGGTCAGGCAGTCCATTCCTTTTCCCACCTTCTGAAGCCCAGCCGAGACTATCCCCCGTCCTCTCCTCATCCAAATCATCTTGGGAATCGATTTATGTGCGACACAGATTTCATCATGGGATTAGGCACGTTATGCACTCAAGTTCTTCAAGACGCCTCTGGAATTGCTAACGCGAACTGTCCTCACCGCGAACCTCCACCAACATGATCACGGACATCTTCAGCGCGCTGTTACCACTCGCTCATTGCAGACAGGAAGTTCCCACACCTACCATTTATAAATCGTGCGCTGAGCATTTCTGCTCTTATTCCAATACCACCACCATTGTATCGTCACTATGCGCACTGCAGCTCAGTATTATCGCTTTTTGTCCAGTGATTTTGCGGCAGACAGCAGCAGCACATTGTCATCGGAAGGGGAATCATTGAGAACGGCGCAAGCAGCGCCCCAAGCAGAAGTGGGTCCCTCATGGTTTAGCATGGCCAATATCATGAGCGCTGAACCACAATCCTCTCCAGACATCCGTGGTGGCATTCGCCTCCATATCTTTGCTACCGGCGCCCGTCGCAACCGAGACGAAATGGCTCCAACACCCTGACCCCATTAGCTGGGTCCCCTTTGCCACCCGTCTCGTAGTGGCAGACTATCTACAACAAAGCCACCCGTATTGCGTCGGGTACGCACTCGCGTCCTGGCCCGAATCGGTGCTCCCTCAAACGTATTGGGAGTATTTCCGCACCATCCCTGCCACCTCACCCAGTCTCCCGACTGTGGTGTTACGACTCTCAGGTCGATGCCGATTGGAAGTGCGCCCAACTTCCGAAATTTTAACGGTTGCAGATGTTTTGCGAGCACTATACAGCATGCGGGTTCACTTTCCCAATGCTATTTTCACTGGACTCAGTTACATGGGTAGGAATCATTTTATCGTTCACTTGGACTCGTAGCAAGATCTATATGGACCGTTTTAAAAATGTCTTTTCAGCATCGCATGTGTACTTTATTTATGCAATATTCAATTATATCATGGATGGAACGAATCTTTCTGTATCTTGAATGTTAACAATAAGCTTCGTACGCAGCAATCACGAGTAAGTTTATTCTATGTCTCTTAGCCGCCGCCGCTACTGTTGAGGACGCTGACCAATAATTCACGCTCTAGGCACCGGTGGGAGGAAAGCTCCACGACCCATCGATGAGACTGATCTCCGGCCCGACTTACGGGGTCTTATGCCTCGAGCCAATCAGCCGGGTCCTGCGCAACTCGTCTCGCGGCGGCGGAATGAGTATCTGTCTGCACCTATACAGTCAGGCACGCCATCGCATCAGAGTGGCTGGAGTCAATGGTCGGCTTCCATGGCAGTTGCAGTCCACTTGGTTCTTGTCTGTCCCCGCCGACACCAATGTCCCTGACGATATGGAAATAAACAACTAATGTCTTCTGCCTTTTGGACGCTCACACGAAGAGATCTCGAACTCGTGCCCTCAGCACGCGCCACCGACACATGACCGTACTGTGAAGTGCCGGGACCGCACGAACCGGATATGGACTGTCATGACAAATTCCTTATCTGACACGTGAAACTGATATGCTAGTGATTTTTTGTGCCTTCAAAGGAAGGATAAGACGACTTGATTGGACCTATCAATCCGTATCGAGTTAGACCACCTACGAATATAGATGCCAGATCCGAGGATGGCTCAAAATGTCTCTTTTGGATGCATTATTAGGACGCATACAAGCGGCGGAGAGGCAAATCAACGAGGCTATTTTCTCTGTACCTTGTTCCCCGACCTGCAGTAATAGTGGGCGCATATTTGTTTGCACCGTCGACAATTTTCTCAGCCTCGCTTATTCCGGGAATATACGCCTATGGTATGTGAGAGCCTGAAACATGGCAATTATCATCTTGACACGTTATTTATAGGATACAATCTGGTGCACCCTTGCTTGGTTAGCGTCCCGATACGTTTTTGAGAACAATTCAAACCATTAGATGGACCCTCGTCTATGGATAGCGGAGTGTATGGAAACGCCTCTAGCCGTTTATTCGACAAATTGTCATTGTTCTTCTTATGCGAGGATATAGTTTATCATCCCGCGACAATTTGGGCTGGTGGCGTCAAAAGTGCTATCGTGACCCTGAGTGTCATGCATCTCACCCTGACGCTTCGAATATCGATGATTCGTTTGTGCAGCGACCCCGCCGTTTTCGTCGTTTCTGCTCAAAGGCAATCGAGAATACTCAAATGGTATACGAGCCAATGAGCGAATCCTATCGGAGGATATCTCACCGGTGTTGCGATGAAATGCTATACCGCCTCGTGTGCGGGAGGTTACCGTGGTTGGAACGATCCTGTGCATTGAATGACAGCTCCAAACAAGTCAACTAGAACGAATCGATCCGCTCTCAATCTCGGAGACACCTATCCTGATTTGGACTATGACTAATTTTCTAAAAGGCAAGGAAGACGACGGTGCGACCTGTGTAATGATGACATCAAGAGCTAATTTTAAAAATTGTAGAGGATTTAACTTTCCTTCTTTATACGGACACCACAGCGGTACACCAAAGAAGAACGTGTTCCAACTACAGCAGCTATCTGGTGAAGTCGGCGCATTGCGAAACGCATAAAAGCGAACTTTCAGAGAGCAAAATGATCAGAACCTACACACTTGACCGTTCCCAACAACAGACGCTTTTCAAACTCTCCTCATTTTGAACCTGGTCTTTCTAGGTGAGATTAATGCCAATCAACTGGGAGCCTTGAGTATTGACGCACTCGAGTGGAAAAAAATGCCAGGTCGCCATGTTGATTTCGCTTCTACGAATATTTGCATCACAGATGTCGACGAAACGCTGGAAGAGGTATGACACTGTCCTGCTTCATCACGACTCCACGTTAACTGGCGCCATGGAGACAAAGAGCGCCAACGATGACGACAGAGAGCAATATCAAGGCGCCCTAGTCAGTACTAAGTTTCATGATCCACGTCGTATAAGTTGTCTTACCCATGCATCTTGGTAGTGCGTGCTCGATCCTCCCTCCCCTGTGGAACTTCGAGATACACCGTCACCATCTCCCATTGAGCCCCAGGTATATGCCCGCATTTCCTGCGGCTCCGAATCTCTCGTGAGGTATCCGCTTGCAAAGAGGCCCATCGACACTGGGCTATTTCACTCCCAAGAGTTGATACGCCCGGCGGTGAACCCTGGAAGGGACAACATCATTGTAAAATACCCTCCCATGGATATGTGGGAAGTAAGGGCATCCAATGATATGTACATCACGGTCGGGGATGTATTGGTGAAGCTTTACGACAACCAATCGTCTTTCCCACCTGGCAGTTTATTCAACGGGCTGTTGCTGACGGACGACGAAGCTTTACTGCTCAAGATCTAGTGAAGACGGAATAACATGATTAATGTTTGTATCGATAGCACCCTACTACCCATAACTTATGTTTTTAATTTGTAATTAACCTCTTGGGCATCATTGAGCGTCTAATCGGGTGTTCACGGAGCCGATGTGTGCGCTGGCACTGGGAAGGTTATATATAGACGAGGCACAACTGTGTGAGTAGAAACAAAATGTATACGTATTAGAAACGATAAATGGGCGGTTGTATGTTCAAGCAGATGCCGATGCCAAGCGCTAGTTCAAAAGCATTGTGTTCATAAAAAGAGAAGACCTTCACAGGTATTTGTACTTGTTGGTTTCGGCAAATACGGCCTCGTGAGCCCGTCGTTCAATAAGTAATTAATTAATTCTTTTTTTCCTGCCTGCGGCGCAACACCTATAGTTAGAAAGCCCTCGTGGTGGCAGCCATCCGCGATGATTTTGGCGGCCAGCCGCCAGCGTGACAATTATCGTCACGATTCCGAATACTGGCTAGAGTATTTCGTATTCACGGCATTCAAACCAAGTCATATCCGACAACTTAGGTTTCTGTTTTGCGAAGTACACGGAGAATTTACGGTAAAGGGCCTCTCCCCAGCGTTCTGATTGGTAATACGAGCTGGTGTTTTAATGAAAGGCTGATAAGACGCTGGAAAGGACGATCAGCACGGTATGCTTTCAACCTCTATTCTTTTATGTCAAGCTTACTGCGTAATGTGGCCCCAAAGTTGTGTTTTTCCTTACGGTATCTATTCATCGGCCCATCTATATTTCCCAACGCTTCCAATCCCAATATTACAATGGTTCGTCTGCTCCCGCTCCCTTCCCGGACATAACGTTACTCTTGTAAGCATTTCATAAAGATCTTATGATGCTGTCAGCCAGGGCCTAGCATACAGTTGGATCGTTTCCTTATCTCCTCAGAGACAGTTTTACGGTTCGGCCATGAACCTAAAATAACCTCCTCGTCGGGAGTGGCCCTGAGGATGAAGTCATGTGCATCGCAACCACTCTTCAACCTCAATCGTTACTCTACTATCCCACTCTCATTGTCTTAATAACTACTCGCTGTTCATGCTTTACGATGCCTCGAGGACTGCCAGAATGAAAGCCACCCATGTAACATTTGCCCCTACCAACATCTGCATTAGCGACGTCCCGCCAAAATGTCTCAGCAACGCAGTAAGCCCTATACCTAGCTCTGGTAGTCAACGCTTACATGACCCTTCATAGATTTCGGCTTTCCCTCAGCCGCTTTCATCCAATCCTCACAGCGCCACGAGGTCCCTGGTCCCGTCAGAGAGGACATCATCTTCTCTGTCTATGAGAAGCGGCATGTCACAATTGTATCCAGACCTCAAGCTACCGAACGTGGAAATCTTTAGCAGAATCCGCCATGGAAGCAGAGATATCCTACGATATTCTCTATCTCTTAATCCAGCGACCACAGTTCTTTTTCGTCCGGAAGACCTCTCACAACCTGCCACTAAACCCGGGAAGGAGTCCGTTTTATTATTCTTCCCTCCATTAGAAGTGTGGGAGGTTACAGCATCGAATGGCCAATTTGTCACTGTCCGGGATGTGGTGCTGAACGTTTATGGAAACCGATCTAGGTTTCCGTCGCGCGGTGTATTCAATGGACTAGCGTTGAAAGATGAGCCTGAAGGTGACATTTTCATCGTATCTATAACAATATCATAATGGACTCGAGTGAATGTACCTATACTGCGCTTATGTCTGCCATAGTTACTATACATATAGAGCTGTCAATAATTTTCACTTTTTTTTTGATGCACCGTGAGTCAAGTGCCATCGCGGCCGCAAAAGGGACCTGGTATAAAGAGATTCCCGATTAGGACATTTTGCTTCTTCCAGCGTGAACGGTGCAACAACAACAACAGGTGCAAATAGACCCGGACTCACTACCGCCCTGGAGCTGGCATCGGTTACTGAATCTTGACAATTGGAAGAATGATCCCAGAGTGGCGCTATTAGAGCTGAGTCAAAGACTTTGACGTGATCCTGCAGAGACGCCCGGCCATCGGCATTGAAAATCCTCGGTCCTCCGAGCGCCTGGTCGTATCTTTCAGGGACCCGAGACGGCACACTCGCAGCGAGCACATGTTGGTTCTGCTGTGGTCGGTGAGTCGATTTCGACCCCCCGCAACGTGGACTCATTCATTGCTTG
Source organism: Amanita rubescens (assembly GCA_015039365.1). Lineage (NCBI taxonomy): Eukaryota > Fungi > Basidiomycota > Agaricomycetes > Agaricales > Amanitaceae > Amanita > Amanita rubescens. Next base: position 28,486 of record WION01000178.1, read on the forward strand.
TCTACAGATTGCTGTTGCGCGGGTACAGCATTACAGTGAGTTGGGCGGTACACGTTTTCTTGCAAGAAATGACTTTTTCTGTACAGGTAGGGGCGTCCGCTGCGGAAGACTACCACTTATTCTCAACAATAACTACGGCCTGCAAGAGACAAAGAGGGTGCAATCGAGATTGTAAGCATCGGATGTACCCCGCCCGCATAACCGCTTCTGAACCTCGCAGTATATGCTTCGCCCGACGTGTTACTTGTTTGCCTGCCGCTGGTTATTCTTTGTGCCATAGTGCTTCGCGTACGTGTTCCCAGTCATTCTCGCAGCCGAATCTGTCTTTATTGTGAACTGTATAGATTTCTATCTATTCCCGCTATGGTACGATTAGTCACGAGGCGGCTATATCTGCTCGTTCCCGGTTACACGTTGACGTGGTATTAATTTTAACTATTAAGTCCAGATCGTGCGTGGTGCGGCTTTTGGTCTTTGTCCGTGTTCCAGCTCATTCCATGTCAATTTAGGGTCTGACACATTGCCCCCTGAGACGATGGTACAATTTGGAAGGACACCAGAATCCACCAATGTCTTACGCTATAGCTGATCAGCTGCAAACGGAAATGAATTATGAAACAACTGAGGCTAAAGCCCCTCTATGACATAATTCTATGCCATTTTTTCGTCGACGCATCTTGCGTTGTGCAATAATTTCGTATCCCGCCTTACTAGTCACGTCCTGCACCAACATGGCCTATGTTTCGCGCTGCATTATTCGTAGACAGGCATGCTTCATGCACTATCATCAATGTTCGAACAGTACTTCACGAAAGCTTCTGATTCCGCAGTCTAAAAGGCTGCTCAGTCGGCGGTGATAGGGCGCCAGGCCAGCACCAAGTTTGGTATGTGTCGACCAAGATCAAGATTTTATTATTAATAACGATCGTCATATGCATCATCCTTAGCTTCCTTTCCCCTTGCGGTGCCCTGAAATGAAATTTCTGCCAAGTATTCGACATGTTCCGAGGCATGCGCATCGTAGCGCCCCGCTACAAGGCAGCAAACCCTAAGTCACCTCCACGTGCGCCACATTTGGGATGTTTGGGTGACATGTACTGAGATAACTCCGCGGATTCGGATATCCTGGATTGACCATGAAGTGGCCGGGGTGGCATTAGATTTCTGCCGACAACGCGCCATGCTCCGACAGTGAAGGTACCAGTGTGACATCAGGTTGATGTCCTGTCACGCTATTTTCCTTCCTTTTTCGCCTAATGTTCAACTTCTCTTCCCGCGTCTCCTGCGGATTTGCGGTATGGGGCACTGTAACTTTCAAGACTAGTGTGACCCGCGTGCCGAAAACGGCTGGGCCCCGTCAATGTCTATGAGGAACTTCCCTAACTTCGGTCGAACAACTTGCGCCACCGCATGGTATGCAGATAGGCCTTAAAAAGTAAGATTCTGCGATTCAAAACATGAATAGCAATTTGAAATATAGCGCGCCCTAACCTTTTCAGTGCACCCCCAAGAATGCACAGGTAAGATAATGTGCCGGAGGCGTTCAAGAGTGGAAGCACCGCACTTACTCAGTCAGATTGGTCCACAAAATTTTCTAGAAATGTCCACAATGTCAGGCTCTACGCTGTGTTACCTGAACCCTTTGCCCAACTTTTTTCGGCGACCCGCCTGCCAAGACCAGGGTCTAGGCCCTCTCCATGAGATGACTCGTCCTGCAATTAATAGCGTCGGTTTTCGCACGGCTGGATCTGTGCACGACACTGGGGCGGGCAATATTTCCCAAATGGGTCTGACAAAAATGACTTGTCACTATGTCGGTGTTCTGCACCCGCAAGATACCTGTCCGGTGTTGACCGATTCGTTATCATGTTTTGTCCCACTGCCTTACGAAAGACGATTACCGCCATGGCCCAATGGGGTTACGTCCCCCTTACAATTTCACCAATCCTAGGAATGTCTCTCGCCGTTGCTTACAAGTTGAGAGCAACGTGCTATCAGCGCAAACCGCTTTTGGTGCGTACGTCTGCATTCGCTCATACACACGAGGCTGATAGGTCACTTTAACTCCTCTGCCAGGTGTAACGAAGCTTTTATCGTGTCGTTATCATTGTTATTGCCATAGAAGTCGAAGTGCACGCATTTTCGGTTCGGACCAAAGGTATCCACGTTCGTCCCGTTTCTGTCTGATCGGCACGAAAGACGTACTCGTCACCCTTAGCCAGTACTTGTTTCGTCAGGACTCAGCTGATACGTTTTATTCGCCCGTGAATTGTATTGTATCTTACCCTTACTACTTTAATCCCCATTTGAGAACCCTCCATTGCTGCAGGGTTCCTTCAGGGATCATGACAAAGTCAATGCTAGCTGAAACATTGTCCAAAAAGTATTAGAGTTATGGGTAACTATGACATGCGTCGTGTTGCAACGGGATAGCGTATATTTTGTTTGATCCGTCACGCATCACGCATTGTTCAACCATGCCAAATGTGGCAATGTTTCTAATTCTGTTTTTTTGGGCGCGTTGCTGTTGTGGCCATGCATGGGCGCACAGCGTCCAGGTCAGTCGCATAGCTCACAGTTCATGACGAACGTCTTACTACAATTCCGCAGACAAGAATATTTTTGTTTGAATGAGGGATATGTCTATCACTGCGGTGCGTGACGGGTCGCACAGCCTGATAAAGAAGGCGCTGAAGATAACCGATGCGAAAGTGAAGCCTGTCCAACTCGCCCAAGGTTTGGACAAAGTCTGAAAGAAAGTTTGTCTTCTATAATAAGAACAAAACACTGTGCCCAAAACTGATAGTGTTCAAGGCTATGATCCCACCTTTGTTAGGACGTCTTCCCCGTTCTCTTCTTCCCCGCGCATACCTTTTCCTTCGGTTTCTTCGTTATTCCGACCTGGAATCTCGGACATGACCCAAATACGCGCGCGTCCTACGCTACTCTATCCTTATTCCGTCGAGAAACTTTGCTGTATTTGACAGCTCCCTCACACGAACTTCGGAACTCTCAAAGCCGTGATTTCGGAACGTCGGTCGGCGGGCATGAGGCAGACTAGATTTACATCGTCTATTTCAAGTCTGTCGCAATTGTCCGAATCTTTGGAGGTAGCCGCCTAAGTTCCCTCCTAGATCTTCGTCCTGCTTCACTGGTACATGACGGTTGGCCTCTATCGTGCGATTTTGTCTGTCAACCTATTGACTCACTCAGCGAGATCTTATTGTGTTTGGCCCTCTCCCGTGACATGTCGCAAAGTCAGCCACCCGATGTCACTGCCCTTCTATGTCTTATCTAATATAGGTTATCGCGGACTTTAGGCACGAATAGAGTGCTGCGGACGTTAGATGGTATCTTGAGTAAGCCTTACTTCAACTCACGAAAGCCTAGAGCATACTATCAGAGTGTTTGTAGCAGCTGGTCATTGCTTATTTATAGAATCGTATATAAACCAAGGTCGTGAACGAACGCAACGTCGACCCCCTCGATTTTGACACCGTACAAGTCCCCAAGAAAGTGTTCTCGCAACCTTGACTGGCCCTCGAAATACCATGCCCCGCGTCACCTTCATAGACGACATTCCCACCTATAGCTCGCAGAACCCTGAGCGTCAATCACCGGCGCCACTCGCCGTGCCACGCCCAATGGTACTTGCCACTCTTCCCTCCACGCTTCTTACTAATAATAGAGGTTATAGAGACCTCAGGAGGCCCAAGCTAACTCACAGCGTGCCCCACCACCAACAGATCGCCCATCCATTGTTCCATCAATCCGCCCAACCGTGAGTCCGGTTTTAATTAGTTATTAATATATTATTTATTCGTAAAACAAAGAGAGCAGATGATCATTATGTACCTGCCGCCCCAGCATTCACGCCACCACCGAAACTTGGATCCACAGTGGTATGCCATCCCTAGTGCCCAGCAGCGAGTCACACTTTGAATGCTGTTTCAGCCTACAGATGACCCCATGAAATCGGGTACTTCACAACCATTACCACAAATCCCTACCTCACTAAAAGTCAGTGCAAATTCCGCCGGAGCATCACAAAGACTAATGTCACAGCAGAAGGCTGAGCCTTTTTCCCCAAAGCCAACGGCATCACAATCGGTGCGCTACATTTCATCCATCGCACAAATGTTGCCTTCGCCAGTACGATCTCCTCTATTCCATCTTTCGTAACTTATTGTATACGTTGCAGGAACCTCGCACTGCTGACATTCCGAGATCAAACGAGACAGGAATGATCACAGTCCACAACGATATCTGTTGTGGCAATGAAGACTGCATCGTATATCCAGTGACTACATGGCCATCGTCAGTTCTAGCTTATGACGACGAGATGCTCTATAAGGAGCTGCCTGCAACGGAGCCACCTTTCTCATCCTTGACGATTGAGGCCCCAGACTACTCTTTCGTTTTTGAAGTCGCGGCCTCTTACGCGGACTTTGTCACAGTCTTGGATGTGTTAGAAGCGATTTACCAGAACCGAAATCACTTCGATAAACGGTGGTTTCATGGTTTGTACTGGGCAGGTGATAGATTATGTTTGCAACTTCATCTCACTGACGCCGATTAGGACGGCATTCTGCGGATCATTAGACAACCAGCGTCTAGATTATAATATTGCTGTACTTTTGATACCTATATTATCATATACCCTGGAGCATCAATGGGGCGAGCAGATATAGCCGGCCTTATTAGCCGAGAAGAATTACGCTCAGGAGCTCCAAAAGCTGACAATTTCCCCGAGATGGATGCCTCCATGATCTACATGTGATTGTCCGGCTTATGGAATAGTAATGCAGCGGATCTCAAATTTCATAATGTCCATTGTACGTTCCCGTTGATGGCTGTACCGGCTCCCTAAACGATGCGTAAGCACTTGACAACGAAACATTTCGGGCGGGGCCACTCTCTTGTTAAACATCATTGGCACAAAGCCAGGGACAGGGCAGATCCTCTTCATCTTCATCCAACGGTGACCGCCCATATGGCGATAGCGCGAATAATTCTCATAGCTCGGATAAGGCTAATTTCTGGTCGGATCAGCAAGATTGGCCGATGGGTTGTTTGTCTATATTATTATACTATGGGACGAATCCCACGCAGTTAATCTTCCGCTGTTACGACACCGCCAGCTGGTCCACTTTTCCAACTACACAGCAATAAGTCAATCCGCACGATCTCCAGAATCGGGCCAAGAACCCAGAATGGTTACACCGAACAGCATTATCATCGCCTCGGGCGTCTAGCGCCGTGGGTATGAAGCCTGACTCACGCGCCCGCGGGCGCGCACAGCTCTGTAACCTAAATGGGCGATAGTTCGTGCGCCGCTAATCAGGTTCGCCAAGTTCACCATTGACCAGATCCTTAGTTGAACGACTTGCCTTGCGGTTACGTAGCACGTTCCCTCGCGACCACATGCGCAGCTGTGATCCCAATACCGCGTATGCCTTATTCATATTCAATGCGGGCGGAGGCCTTTGACTTGGCTTTACAGCTAAACGACAGATCGCCACTGATAAACGTGGATCTTGACAATATCTATATGAAGTCAGAGATACGTACCCACTACTACCGTCAGTTTATTTATGCACTCTTGGGCCGCTTAGCCATAATGGACGGGACGAGCCCAATCCAGCACTGCTGAATCATCCAATAATAGCCCTTTGATTCGAAAATGGAGAGGCGGTACCAAGCTACGGGCATGACGTGTGGAATCCCTCGGCAATATAAAGCCCCCCAGCTCACCATTGAACGACCACAAACTTGAACCCACCCCTCTCACAGTAAACTTCATACTCTCCAAAGATGCCACGAAAGCACGTCCACTTTGCCCCCACCAACCAGTATCTTGCTCCACCCGCGGGGCGCACATCACGGTCTCCCTCACCTGCTTCATCCGCAGGGCCATTGACCCCGCCCTCTCACGCATTCACACTTCCTGGACCGACACCGTATGCCTTCCCGTCGAGTCCTTCCAAGTCGAGAGTTGTGCCTACGCGCCTTCACTCATTAATCGAATACGCCTCGGCACCTACTATCATCTATGACTTTGTCGATCCTCCGTCCGCCATGTCATCTAGGCGAGACCGGATTTCATCGCGCACACTTGGCGAGCCCGCCACCAGCCCTCCCATGCAGAGTATGACATTGGTTTCAGCTCATCTGCCGTGGAGGATCCCAGTAATAGCACGCAATAGATCCTTCGTCTCTGTAATGGACGTCATCGACGCCATTTACCACTGCTTACGAACGCAGGTCGGCGAGCCGGAGTACAAGCTTTTGCCCACAAGAAAGGATCAGGAACGGGCGAGCGCGGCTTACAGGCAGCGATACAAGCGTCACAGGGACCCAAGGACGTACGATGAAGAGAGGCGCCACGGTTTGCGGCGGATCGACTTCCTTATGGGTCATTCGAAGTTCAGAGGTCTGTCAAGGACCGATTCTGGTCCTTCGACGTGGTTCCTCAATTTCGGTTGAACGCCGTAGTTTGGCGATGAGTTCGGATGTTTAACCCCAAGGCGCCGTAATATTCGGTGATTGAACTGCCCTTGCCACAGATACGATGACTCCTCTCGCGGAGAAGCTCTACCATCCTCTTTAGCTGATTACTGGTGATCGTCTCGGTTTGTTTTACCTACTACCTGGACCGTTTTTACGTGATCCATAGTGTTCTCCTCGGACGAGATACTTACTTGACTCGATGCCACGCCACTTACTTATAATATCTATGATATATTTTTATGCATCATGTCCCCACGTATGTGCTCCATCCTGTGATCTTATCGCAATTAGGACTAGCACCTGAAATCATATGCTATAAACCCTTCAACGTGATGTCATCTGTTCGCGTAACGCATCGCGCTAATCGGACATGAGATTAAGGTGTGAGATAAGCTGCATCTTACATACATACATAGTGAGTTTAAGGTAGAGCGCTTCTAAATGTGCTAGCACGGGTTTTCCTAGAAAGGAGCGTCACGCTCGGCTAATGGCGTCACCTGTAAGCAAAGGTCTGCTGACCTGCGCCGCTCCTCGACGGTTCCGGTATATATGTACCTAATCTATGGTTTGAATTTCGGGACGGCCATTTTTTTGGGACCCGAGCGCACTATCTAATGCGGATGCGCTAAGTCGCCACCGAGGAACGCCGCTTTGCATGACGGCGGCAATCCGAGTTCAAGAGATGCAGCAGTTAACATTCTCGAGCGTATCGATGCCATAACTACAACCATGTGTACGAAGTACGCAATCTGAGGGTGGCCACGGCCCCAGATGCTCGCTTCATCCATTGTTACTTATTTTCGGTTACTTATGCGGACGGGTTCCTAGATCAGCCATTGGCGATGTCACTCGCGTCACTTGTCAACTTGATCCCGTTTTTAGCATGACATGTCCACAGCAGCGATAAGCGGAGTTAGACGGAATGGACAAGGTCTGTTGAGGCACCGTGGAACGGAATGACGTCTCCCGGGCTGTTGGCCCGCGGCCACGTCACTGTGCTTGCGCAAGCTGGAGAAAAGTGTTTTGTATTGCTGTGCGTTGTGACATTTAGTCAACAAGTCCGGAGTGATTATACAGATGTGGTTAATACAAGCCACCCTCCTCCCTGATCTCAAGCATTTATCACCGCTGGGCGGCGGGCCACGGCGTTTTCACACCTATGCCGTCAGGTTTACCATATTGGGCACGCTGTCAGCTGCGAACAGGGGAATCACTCAGTGGGGGTGTGCATACGACACAAATACAACCACCGTTCATATCTCATGAGCAAACCCCTGACGCTTTCAGCGTCCTGGAATGGGACTTTGAGAACGGATTAGTGAACAAAGACATCATCATCCGGGACGCCTCACAAGGTTTGTGGAGGCTTGGGCATCTTTCGCATCTGAAAAAGTTTTGCGATGCCTCTGGCTCAAGAACGATACTTACGTGAAGGGTCGACTGTCTATCAGCTTAGTGTGACGACATCGCCGCACAAATGTAACGTTTGAAAAATAATGGCTAAATTCGATCGGAGGCGGAGGATCATGCTGGACAGTCACTGGTATAGTGCCCCATTGAGAAATGAAAGCTAATGGGTAACGTACAGCTAAATTGACTCCAATGGAGGAAGAAAGCAAAGAAAGAAGTCCTGTTACACGTTTTGGAGCAGTAGTACCCCTGTGTGATCAGCAATTTTTCAAGCTTAATATCTCTTTAAAATACTCAATGCTCGACTCTGATACTGGAATTGGAGGGAATTGGAGGGAATCGGTACGCTGCACTTTGAGGGCCCTAAAGCGCCTCAGAAGCCTATGACTAAATCTGCGGAGGGTCATGTGCATGATGCCACTATAATTGGACAATACTCATTCATCAACGGCCGTCGCTATGTCTGCGGCAGCGTAAAGTTTTGCGGAGCACGTCGAGTCCTTCTATGGCCTTGCGCAGACGATTTGACGACAGTAATGCAGCTCTCTAGTAGGATCAATGAAAGCCTTCGCAAGCCTTGCGCTTCTGGTTGCACGAGGCAATGTCACGGTCAATCATGCTGGCATGCATCATGTTTCGTGACTGGCATGTCACAACCTGAGACAACTGTTTTATACATCTGCCGGTGGCCTTATACTTGCACGACTTCTGATGCCTTCAATCGCAGCGACACGATCCGTAAATGCACGGTACAAACCATCCTACTTGCCCGTCGCCGTCATCACAGGTGGCACTTCTGGTATTGGGAAGCATACAGCACAGGCGCTCGCCAAATACACCAAGGGGAATGCGCACATAATATTAATTGGACGGAACGAAGCGGCCGCCAAAGATATTATCGAGTCGTTTCCAAAGCCTACTGGACCAGACGCTCATCCGGATTGGAAACACGAATTCATCCATTGCGATGCCAGGGTGATGAAGAACGTTCATGCGACTTGCAAATCTATTTTAAATCGTGTCTCAAGAGTGAACTTTCTCGTCCTCTCCCATGGATACATGGATTTCAAGGGGAGAGAAGAAACGGAGGAGGGAATTGACATAAAGATGGCATTACGGTATTATTCGCGATGGATGTTTACCCATGAGCTTTTGCCTTTGCTGAGGAACGCAGGAGAAGCAAGGCAGAAAGCGAGCGTCTTGACCATCATGGGCGCGGGATGGGGACCAAAGGTTGACCTGGACGACTTGGACCTGAAGAAAAAATATACGGGTATGGGGTGCTCGTTTACCACTTTATCTTACAATGATTTGATGATGGCGGTCTGTACTACCTCTTTCGTATGAGTGTAAGCAACTGAAACATATTGCAGGAGTTTGCTGACAGAGAACCCGGTATCGCTTTTACTCACATTTATCCGGGGGTGGTGGACACGCCAGCGTTACAAACTGTCCATTGGGCCTGGCGCTTGTTCCTATACACCCTCGCGTGGTTCAGGCCCGAAACGGCAGAGAATTGTGCAGAGTACATGCTCTACGCTTTGATTGAGGGCAGAGAGGGAGCCTCTTTCCGGAACGAGACATCAGACGACATTGGTTTTGTGAGGTATCATGGGACGAAGGAGTCAGAAGCGAAGTTGTGGGAACACACGGTGCAGTTGATCGGCCAGGCTGGCCAGGAAGGGGATGGAAACTAATACCCTGCTGTACTTCTATTTTGGGAATTTTTTTTTCGGCGCTATTCACACTTACCGACTCACTGGCCATGGGTTTCCAGCGATAGGATCGTAATAGAACCTCAGATGCATTGTAAGTTATTTTCCGTTTGCTATGTCTGCTGTGGAGTTAAGCGACTAAGATGCGGGAGAGCACATGGATGGGTGTGTCCATGGTGCTCAGCAATTTTCGACGCGGTCACTGAAGATGGGGACACGAGAGGGTTGAGCAAGATCGGGAGTACTTTAGATGCCTGACTTTTTCCGCAGGTTTTCAGAAATCATTTCAACCCTACCTCAAGGACGAACTTTGATTTTCGACCCTGGTCGGACAAATATGGCTAGACTGAATTGTTGGCCATGTATTTCTCTCGTGGTCACCTCTTTCATCACAGCGTCCTCGCTTCTGCTCCTTTTCCCCTTCGTGCACTATGTCCGACTTCCAGAGGAGCTTGCTCGACTCCTTTGAAGCATCGCTCCTGGTTTCATCCACGATGTGGGGCATGACGACACTCCAAGCAATCTCCTATTATCGTACTTTTCGAACGGACTACATCATGCTGAAAGTGTCGGTGAGGGCGCATTTAAAAATGATGAAAAATGACATAATTTGACCGTATACTGGTTAGGTCGGCGTGATATGGTACCGTCCCTCCGACTTTCGCGGGCCATTTCTAACCTTCAGCAGGGCGTTCTACACAACTTACCTTGTGTGCTTCGCGTACGGTTTTCACCAGCTGATGACAGCGATTGGACCGGCCGTCGGGGTAATACCAGTTACAATCAACATAGGTTCTTTTTTTGCGTCGTTCACTCAGTGCATGGTCCAGGTAAGTCTCTTTACTCCGTTCTGTAACCTGCCTCCCTCATCTCTTCTTGCGCTAACTCTAAAATGATTAATCGAACTCGTTAGGCTATTTACGTGTACCGGATCTATCGCTTATCGAAGAAACACTTCATCTCAATCTCATGCTGGATAGTCATCTTTTATAATCTATGCGCAGGCATGGCCTATAATAAGATTTTCTTCAATCAAAATCCAGCAGTCTTCGTTAGGCTTGAAAAACAGTTTGAATGGCTATTCATTTCTTGGTACAGTGCCACAGGGGCTGTGGACCTTGTGATTACGGGGACCCTTTGTTACAAGTTGCTCAGGATGAGGCGGAATGAAGGTATGAATAACACGCCAAGGTGAGTGATACTAGTATGTGTCTTGAGCAACTTGACGCTCATTCCGCGCTAGATCTTCGGATATACTAGAAACGGTGGTGCTATGGACGGTCCGTAAGTCTTTTCTCCTCCCGAAACTTAAACTCTCGTTGAAACTTCAAAAGAAACAGGCATGATTACAAGGTAACCCTTTTTCACTACGATGCTCTTAAACCGTCTTTAAATGGCGAGCTAGCATACTCGCCGTCGCTATTGTCGTTCTTGTAAGTGTCCAGGTGTGATCGTGCCCGCTTATGGCTTATTCTTGACATGCAGTACTACACTGTCGCTAACCCAGGTTGGTTGCCCGATGCATGTGACAGGTGGCATTTTCTTATTCGGCTACAGGTCCCTGGATTTCTCTCACATCAATCATCACAAGCGGTAGGTATCAGAAAATGATCGCCGAGCACTGGCTAACGTAATCGCTATTAGTATATGCCCTGTCGCTGGTAACTCTGTGAGTGACTCCCGAGACGCCAAAGGCGTGCCTCATCCTTGGACCGTACAGATTGAACGGTCGATCTATACTGTTGAAGAACCAGTCTGATCGGAGCGAAGCTACCACGGCCGACACGTTGACGACACCTATAATTTCCGGCATCAATCATAGTATGCAAAGTGTGAGTCCCTCATTTTTGCCTAGCGATCAAGGTTGCTAATTTATATTAGGATACATTCGAACTCAAGCAATTCGACAACGATAACCACGGCAGCCCGTGTTGAGCATGAAGAGGACAATACTACGTTAATTTTTCGGCCTCCAACAATACCCCACATTTGAACGATATTTTGCCCGCCCAGCATACAAGACGCCTTAATTTGTATCTGTAGAATGCGGTAGGCCTTGGCCACCGCCTAAATTTTAGCATCCCAGGGCAAGTGAATTATATCGTATCCACTTATCCTATATAGTAGTCACCTTTGATTGTATTTTTACTGTGATGAAATGACCATGATATAGTCCCTATAAAATCAGGATAAGATGACGATGAATAAGCAAACAAGAATGTACTTTGGACCCCCGATCCCTCGGATTCGAGCAACAGCCTCTGGATCAAAAGGTACTGACCGAAAGTCGGGATGATTGTCGTTCAGGGATCGCGTCGTTAGAGAATAAGTTAACGTGATTATATCAGGGTTGGAACATGAGGCCGTAGTTTCGTAATGGTAGTGTACGGCATGCCAAACGGTGACGGTGCCTTGCCTCCACCGAGTCCTCCCTCAGAAAACTGGCCGTACTACAATGGTATTCCAAGTTGGGACCTTTAAATTTCATAGCTCCACGTGTCCACTGTCCTGTGAAATATTCGTCATGTGTCCATTTTGAAGCCCTAAATTTTCCGCGCTTTATAGGGCCCGTTGTGTTCGTTAGCCGATGATAACGATCACAGGGCCAACAGCACCCGCGCCTTTTCTGGTTCTAGACGTGGGTAGTAACTTGAATGGCACCTAAAGAGGGAAAGTATCATCCACTATTGGATTAGCGGATCAGCAGGTCAGTTGCAAATTTCCATTGAGGCAACGACAATTGAATTGACCCCAATACTGAGAACTAATAGCGTGTGGGAGACTCGGACGCGTTGACGGTTTCTTTGTATCTTGTGGGTTCCCCACCTGTGTCTCATAGCCAAGTGAGCTTCCGTGTGTCATAGTCGACATTGTAAACATAAGTAAAACATCAATCAGATGAGCGTATTTTAGGAAATAAACTTTTGATATCATTGATGTCCATAGAATGAATCGTTGACGCGGCCGATGATGAGAGGAACGCTGAGAAACGGAGAACATACTAATACTAATATTATATGCATATGGACCATGAAGATGCTATAAGTTGAATCGCCGAGTCGAACTAACAGTAAACGCCAACCATGTCTGAGAAGCACGTCGGAGTCGCGATGGCGCACGAGATAACTTGGATTGTGTAACACAAAGTTCCATTGTGAAAAGAAAATATGGCAGACAAGGATACGAGTACATTTCGCGAAAATCCCAAGCATTTAGTATTACAACTCTAAGTTTACATTGAAATAGTTGTCTAAACCCGCATAACTGAGCCCGAGAATGGCTGCATTTGGGAAGTGCGCCCAGACATCGTACAGTGCGCGCAGGACGTCTGCGACGGTAATGAACTGCGATGAAGAGCGCACCTCCAGTCTGAAATGGGATGGTAATCTTAATACCACCGTCGACAGACAAGGGGTTGTGGCCGGTAAGAATTCGAAATACTCCCAATGATCCACTGGAAGTACTGACTCTGGCCAGGACGAGATGGCATACCTGATACAGTAAGGATGACCTCGTAGAAGATAATCGGCTAATATGGTGCGAGTGGAGTAAGGAACCCAGCTCAGTAGATTGATTTGATGCGTCGAGACGTCGGGTCGAGATAACCCTGCAGCGTTAGGCGCCTGTAGCGCTGATGTGGAAGGTGCAACTGGCATTGGTGTAAGCTATGGTAGAATTGGGTTAAACGCTGATAACAGTAGGGAAACGAGGAACATACTGATGATTGTTGCGTCAATTGGAATATAGATGAGTTCGCTCTGGGTAATCACTGAGAACGAGCTCGACCGGAATTGTCGTCCGGTCCAAACGACCGGTGAGGCTTATGCGTTGTAATGGTGGGATGGGAACTGCGCTACCCAACAATATACGGACGCCAATGCAATAGGGAGTCCTATGGACGCCTTCGATACGTGATCGACATAACGCCGACGTCGAGAGGGCGTCATAACAAGGCAAAGTGTACATGATTCCTGGGTGACGGCACTTGGGTACTCTACATCATTGGGGTCAGAGACGTCAATAAGACTTGGAGTCGCGCACCTGAATGGTAGTACAGTGTCATTTCGCGGCCGGGCTCCGAAGCAGTCTGAATGTATCGGGGGAGGAGGGCACGAGACTCCTCTCCTCCCCCTTGGAGAGACGTTGAGGTCTGACTCCACATTGGCTGAATGTGACGGTTTTTTATAAGTTATCGAAAGGCGTTTGGCTTTATTTGTCCTACGGACAATCCCGTACATCCTCGTACATCGGACAAGGACAAGTACCGTTATGCTCAAGTTATTGTGTCTATCTAAGGAACATACAATGGATTTGGAGCAGAAGGCCCGCGGTAGGCTGTGCATCCTCGAGCGCTGTGGGATACTGGATCTATATCTGGGTGACTGACATCATTGTGAGTCATGTTAAGGGCGCTGCATTAGTGCGATTTCCTAATTTTGATGAAGCTTGTTTTCAGTCTGGGAAAACAGGTTGTCAAAGTTGACCTCCACAATGTGATGGGCTCGGACGGGGTTACAGCTTGCTTTGAGTTTCAGAGCTTGAATATCTAGGGAGCGGTACAGGTAAACAAAAATGCAACTGGGGTTGTCGCTGCAGCGACGCGGCCATTGATTAGTATATTTTTATTATCTCGTCCTTGACGATAAGAAAATGACCACCTGAAGACGTCACCTTCCGGGCGTCTAGAGCCGAAGATATGGCCCTTCTTCCTGGCCTGGTGGAGACTGATGTCAAAAGGAGAATTCTGGACAGCGAGAGGTACCTGACACTTACCGGCTGACTCACCGTTGGTGTCGGGGAACAACCTGTGCCTTTCATTCCGGCAATCTAAATCACATCGTTAGACATGGACACCGAGTACAATTCGCTAAGCTCACGAAGATATATATAGCGGAGGAGCGAGAACATCGCCTGAGAATGAAGATAGTCCTCCTGCACTCGAAAAATGCTGTCTTATGATCTTGATGAAGCCCGGTCAAACCGCGTAATTTTCAGACGATAAAAGTCATGTAGGAATGTTAGTTGTCACGGCAGACATATCGGCAAATGGAAATTAGAGAGGTGAAGGAACCTTGTGCCACAGACCTGCATACTTTGTGGATCCGGGGATAGGGCGACGGGCGAATCTAAAAAATCTCTGTGCCGCGTCCGTGTCATCGTCGCAAGTTATCCTTAGCAAACTAGCAGTACTGGCTCTGTTCTGAATCGCCACAGATGAGCCAATTTTTCGGATGTAAAAGTCCTTCTTACCTTCAGCCAATTTCTACCACATAACGCGTTTCCCCGAATCACGGAAAATTATCACCTGCAGGGTGTTGCAGACGTTAATCAGATAACAGCATTCATTTGTAGTTTGGGCATTCTCGTACCGATAAACTTGCCGATTTCCGAGTCGTTTGAAACGGAAAAGGAAGTCACGGTGGGAGGGAGATGGTGTGACATTTGCGCATGTTTGCACCACGCTCCGATTTCCCGCTCTGTCTCAACAACTCTTCCGTCGTGCAGGTTTCGCCTCCTTGGATCTGGACGAGGATCTTCATCGTCGTTTGTCTTCTTCGTGTTCTGGGCCATAGTCGACCCTGGGACCGCCCGCACAGTAGTGGTTTGCGATGGTGAAATGGTGAAATGGTCACGGTCGAAACACCTTCTCCCTGCAATGATGTATTCTAGCTTTTACAAATCAAACCATCAATATTTTAAACAATACGTCTTCATCGTAAAGAATGAGATACGCGTCGGCTCCCGAACGTCTGAGACGAACGTGGCCCCGACGGTGGCCTGCTGTATCTGGTAATCGTCAGATCTCGAATGCCTGAACAAACATACGCCCTGGTGCTACAAGCCGGAATGAGACAAGGCGGCACAAGGAAAATCTCTGCAAGGGCGAAGCAGGCGCTTGGCCTCTCAAGCTTTAACAACGATGTATAGAGGTATTGCGCCCCTCAGCTTGCTACACGTCTGTGCGAGTTGGGCGCAATCATCAAGGTCCGGAATCCTTATGGTGGCATCCTTCCTTTTGTGTCGTACGATACCCGCAGAGACGGTCGCATTGTCCTCATGTCAATCCAGAAACAGTTTATCTATATATCAAAGAAACACCGACACAGTTATCCGCCGGTTCCGATATTATCGCGGTTCTCCTCATTTTCTCATCTATATTACTAGGTGCCGCCGGGAACACGAAGCTAATACTAAATTGAGCGTTCTTGATATCCCTGGTTCGTTCCGCGGGCGGGAACGTAGGTACATGCCGCTATCATCCCTGAACAGGCCCTTTTTCGACGGTATGACGCATCGACATACCTTCTTTTCTTTCGCTGCTCACGCGTTTGCGACAGGCTATGGTGACTAGCCATCAATGAATTCACGTTCTTCCGCGGTGGTCTTCTGATTCAACGTCCGATATAACCTGGGAAGCATTCGACGGTGGAATATCATGATGGTGGCGCAGATCGATATGGAAGACACTCTCGGTCATTCGGAGTTGGCTTTAGCCGGTATACAATTATAGCCTCTTTTCGCGTCGACGATGCATCTGCTACCTACAATACGCGGTCTCCACTCGTCAATATCCCTGTCGGTTCAGCTTCGTTTGCCGATACAACCGGCCAACAGGTGTTTGGACCGGTAGTCTTGACGGATCTTACTAACAAATGTCTTTATTGTTGACTCGACCTGTGAGGTCACTGGTGCAAGCGCGAGGCAGAACAATCCAGGGACCATCACATCTTACGGATTGCCTGTCAAAGCCTTGACAGGACGCCAAAACGTGGTTTAGTGGAGGAACAAACATATGCCCACCAACGCCCGCAAGCGGAAACGAACAGAGAACTCTCGACGCATGGATTTTTACATCAATAGGTTCATAGATCATCATGCGCATTCTGATAGACTACTACCTTGAATAACCACAAATTTCTCGAAGTGACGAGAGTCGTAAAAGGATTTCTTCCGAAAGTCAAACTCCTCAAAGTCAAGGATAACGTGGGATTGAAATCTCTGACTTATGTGCAGACGGTGGCAAATGAGATACAAGTACACAAGCATTATACAGAATCATAGAAAGATTAAACTGAACAGAAAAGAACACCGATATCAGTCTGTACTGGATTCCCGGTATTCTACTTAGATCTGAAAGGACAGAGTCAGTCATGAAGAGTGGATGCCCAAGAATTTATGAAACTCACGGCGATGATGTTGACATTCTGTCGTGCAAAGAAGAAACCCTCACTGCTGCCGTGATTGATCGAGAACTTTCCTGCGAGACGTGGCTCAGATGCAGAAACACCATTTGCCTCGATCGCAACAGACTCTTCTTCGCCCGGTTTCACTAGATGAAGTTGGGAGGCAGTTTTGTTTCTGATCTCCAGGAGCTGGGGCTAAGGTATGGTTCGGCGCATGAGATGATGAGCGAATATCCTTTGATTGTGACCAAGACGTTGGACGTACTCTGGGCCGTCCCTCAAACAGCTGGATGGTAAGGGCAGACTCTCCCCCGTAGTTAATAGAAAAAATCTCCAGGTCATTAAATTTGACCGAATACGATCCTGTTTGACCCTCGTACTCTTCTTCGGCCTTCACTTCCTTGGACTCATGGCCATCAATAATCAGTTGAAGGGGGTCAAAGAAGTGGTTTTCAAATGTGGCGGTGGACATCTACGGTCGAACGACTATGATGAGAACTTGGTGGTAAAGAACCTGAGGTTTATGAGACTATCTTGTGACTCAGTAGTTGGAATTAGGTGGAGCGATCGAGACATCGGAGCCCGATCTCGTGCCTACGTCGAGATATGGCCTTCCTTCCCGGCCTGGTGGAGAAAAGCAGAATTCTGGATAGCGAGAGGTACCTGACACTTATCGGCTGACAGGGGCGATTTCACGGGGCGTTGGTGTCGGGGAAGATACAACCTGTGTCTTTCATTCCGGCAATCTAAATCACATCGTTAGACATGGACACCGAGTACAATTCGCTAAGCTCACGAAGATATATATAGCGGAGGAGCGAGAACATCGCCTATGAAGATTGTCCTCCTGCACTCGAAAAATTGACGCTGTCTTATGATCTTGATGGAGCCCAGTCAAACCGCGTAATTTTCAGACGATAAAAGTCCTATGCCAGGTAGGAATGTTAGTTGTCACTTCTGAATCGCCACAGATGAGCCAATTTTTCGGATGTAAAAGTCTTTCTTACCTTCACTGTAAGCCAATTTCTACCACATAACGCGTTTCCCCGAATCACGGAAAATCACCTGCAGGGTATTGCAGACATTTATAATCAGATAACTTGTACAGCATTCATTCGTAGTTTGGGCATTCTCGTACCGATAAACTTGCCGATTTCCGAAACGAAAAAGGAAGTCACGGAGATGGTGTGACATTTGCGCATGTTTGCACCACGCTTCAGTCTCAACTCTTCCGTCGTGCAGGTTTCGCCTCCTTGGATCTGGACCTTTTGACGATGGCAGAGGATCTTCATCGTCGTTTGTCTTCTTCGTGTTCTGGGCCGTAGTCGACCCAGCGCACAGTAGTGGTTTGCGATGGTGAAATGGTCACGGTCGAAACACCTTTTCCCTGCAATGATGTATTCTACATCCGTAGCTTTTACAAATCAAACCATCAGTATTTTAAACAAGATACGTCTTCATCGTAAAGAATGAGATACGCGTCGGGTAATCAAAGTTCTCCTGCTCCCGAACGTCCCTCAGCTTGCTACACGTCTGTGCGAGTTGGGCGCAATCATCAAGGTCCGGAATCCTTATGGTGGCATCCTTCCTTTTGTGTCGTACGATACCCGCAGAGACGGTCGCATTGTCCTTATGTCAATCCAAAAACAATTTATCCTCCATGACTCGTTCCTCATGGCACGTTTTCCAAAAGCCGCTAGTCGATAGCATATATCAAAGAAACACCGACACAGTTATCCGCCGGTTCCGATATTATCGCGGTTCTCATTTTCTCATCTATATTGCTGGGTGCCGCCGGGAACACGAAGCTAATCCTAAATTGAGCGTTCTTGATATCCCTGGTTCGTTCCGCGGGCGGGAACGTAGGTAAATGCCGCTCAATCATCCCTGAACAGGCCCTTTTTCGACGGTATGACGCATCGACATACCTTCTTTTCTTTCGCTGCTCACGCGTTTGCGAAAGGCTATGGCGACTAGCCATCAATGAATTCACGTTCTTCCGCGGTGGTCTTCTGATTCAACGTCCGATATAACCTGGGAAGCATTCGGCGGTGGAATATCATGATGGTGGCGCAAGCACGTTTATACAGAAACGTAGAAAGATTAAACTGAACAGAAAAGAACACCGATATCAGTCTGTACTGGTTTCCCGGTATTCTACTTAGATCTGGAAAGGACATAGTCAGTCATGAAGAGTGGATGCCCAAGAATTTATGAAACTCACGGCGAAGATGTTGACATTCTGTCGTGCAAAGAAGAAACCCTCACTGCTGCCGTGATTGATCGAGAACTTTCCTGGGAGACGTGGCTCAGATGCCGAAACACCATTTGCCTCGATCACGACAGACTCTTCTTCGCCCGGTTTCACTAGATGAAGTTGGGAGGCAGTTTTGTTTCTGACCTGCAGGAGCTGCGGCTAAGGTATGGTTCGGCGCATGAGATGATGAGCGAAATTCTTTGATTGTGACCAAGACGTTGGACGTACTCTGGGCTGTCCCTTAAACAGCTGGATGGTAAGGGCAGTCTCTCCCCCGTACTTAATAGAAAAAATCTCCAGGTCATTTAATTTGACCGAATATGATCCTGCTTGACCCTCGTACTCTTCTCCGGCCTTCACTTCCTTGGACTCATGGCCATCAATAATCAGTTGAAGGGGTTTAAAGAAGTGGTTTTCAAATGTGGCGGTGGACATCTACGGTCGAACGAGAGTCAGGTTAGGACAACAGAACTGAGAGGGGAACTACGAACTAGAACTGGTAAAGAACGCAACAAAACTTTAGAGACACGCGAACCAAATTGAAACAATGAGCTAATCGCTGACGTGACTTAGGTGGAGCGACCGAGACATCGCCGGAGCCCGAAAGGGGACGGCAACCTTCCTCGTGCCTACCGTGCACATTCAGTGTCGGATACCATCGAATCCAACATCTATTTGACTACTCGTACAGATTACAAAGTGGGACAGCCGCAGGCGGTCAGGCGAGGCTTGTGGAAGTGTTGTCTGGTGCTTCTAACAAGTTAGCAATCTTCAAGAATTGGCAACTTGCGAAGCTGCTAACTGTCCGATATCAAGACGAACCTGACAGTGAAGCGGAATCAATCGTTACCCAAGCTTGGTGAAGTGACTCCCAAAAGTCAACGGCATGAGTTCACTTCTTGGTTCACCGAAGCGCTCACGAGCGATCAAATGCAAACGGCGAAAACAATGAGAACGGGTGACTTGTGACGCGTAGATACAAGGCAATAGTCATAATGTTAGTTCCCCGGCCATCCTTTAGGCTGTAAAGTCAATAGGTCAGGTGGATCCTCATACATGACACTTGACTCGCACCTTAACCTCATCTCCCAATTTTCTAACAACAATCAGAGGCCTCTCAGCCGTCTTCAACCCCGCTTCTCCGTCATCCCAGGTATAACTAAGAGACATTGCAAGTTTCGTTCCATCACAGTTAAACGCAAGGGAAGAAACAGCGTTATTGAATTTTGGATATTGACGTAACCGCTTTTTGACTTTGTGATCCCAAATGGACACGGTCCCATCCGAACCGCCAGATGAAAACGTGTTGTAGCTATCGTGGATGTCATAAAAATTAGTCTTGGGTATTGAGAGTGAGAAACATGCGTACGTTGGGTGGAATGCAAGAGCATTGACGGGCCAAACGTGGTCGACATCATCAATCGTTTGTCGGTGGCATTTGAAAGCGTATTTCTTATCCTGAGCTTCAGGTGCAGGATCGAAATACTCGACAGCGATCCTCCCCTCAACGGAAGCAGTGGCGTAGCCTGCATATAATGTAAATCAAACGAATACGTGAACGTTCTTCTCTTACCTTCACCGGTTGGCATACATGCCAGCGATCTGGTCATGTATTTTAAGCTACTCTCGCGTGTGAGGCTAGGCGCGTCCATTCTACGGATGTCGTAGATGTGGAACAATCGGCTTGCCATGGCCACGACTACAGTGTTATTGACATGGTCGATCTGATATATGCGCTCTGGAGTTGAGTGTGAAGATTGTTGCGGCGTTGGAGACCGCGAATCCCACAATCGCAATGTGCGATCCCAGGAACCGGTTATGAGTGTACCTAGTGGAATGGTCATACGTCCGTCGTTGAAATATTGGATAAACTGCGTACTTGACTCCGGGGACCACGTCATCGTTGAAACAGCATCATTGTGGCTTCCGAGGACGTTGACTCCCTCCGTTCTGAGGTCCAACCTGTGAGGTAAAGAGTTAGAGGGATTTGAGCCATGAAGGACGCACAGACTATATTACGGACTCTCTAACAGCAGTGTCCAAGCCTCCGCTGTAACCGTGAGCTCCATCCGAGAAACAGCATGTCAACACGGCCGCTCGATGATCAAACTTTGCTTTCGCCTCGCTGTCCTTCCCTCCCCTTTCGCCGACTTCATATAAACGTACATGCTACGTGTAATATAGTGAGTAGGTGGTGTGAAACAATGAAAAAGCTGCGCACCGTGTCCCAAGACGAAACGAGCAGATGATCGGGGTTTGAAGGCGAGTATTTCACTTGAGAAATGCTGTCGAACGGAGGCGAGGGCAAAGTAATAGAGCTTCCATCATCTATTTAATAAAGTTTAGATAAAATATCGAGCGCAGGGTGCAGGGACACTTACCAGCCATGACCACAGTTTTTGGATTGTAAGACGGGAAGGAGGAAGTCTCTTTGTTGTTATTTGTTTGATATCGAGGGTGATGCCAACAACTAAAGGTTTCCCGCGCCGCTTTCTCCGAGACAACTCAAATGTCTCATTCGCTGTCAATCTGTCGCGGGACATAATTTCGCTGCGCTGGTACAGGGGACGAAGATGAATCGCGAAATCATATCGGGGACTCTTTAGGTGAGCACGTACATTCTGGGTCATTTATTGCAGAGGTAAAAACTGTGCTGATATAACTCAGAGGTACGTAGATGAAAATTTCCCAGTGTTTTATAAGCATGGAACAACATCTGGTGAGTGTTTGGTGTAACAAAGTTCTGATGAGCTTATCATGATTGCGAACTGCCGATGTCTATGGTCAGTTGATTTCCCTTTTAAGATTGTGCATATTGCTGCGTGGTCTTGGGTCTGATCCTCACGGCAACATGCTTGTGGTGAAATGTATCGATTGTGGATGCGCAGCCCGTCCCAAACATTGCAGGTAATACGTGTACTTGTAGGTAGCACAGGACATTGAACACCGCCAAGCAAGAGTGAGGCGTGCTTCGATCGATGCGTGCCTTAAACATTAATTGAATGGAATCTAATAAAGCCAGGATACTGTAAACGAGAGCGCGTAGTGAGTAGTTTCTATCTCCGTTCGAATGCTTGATAATAAGACATTGGCCACCAAGACCATTCCAGCGACTTTCAGCGTTGATGCGGAGCACTGAATAAGGTATACCACGATCGAAACAGGAACGTGACATCCATGAGGCACCGGTAAAAGTAATACGTATCAAACGATAACCACAGCACCGTGCGTTCCCCAACCTATTCATTTCAGCCCACCGTGAGAAGGTCAAGGGGGTTCTGGAGTCTAAAGCTAAGCTCTCTTATATTCCTTCTGGGCGAATCCACGTATCGCCCTGCCCCCTTCCTCTTTCAAGCCATACGCCATGACTAAAGCCACGAAAACTCGCCCTACTGTCCTCGCTTCCTCCACTTCTTCTATACAAGAAGCAAATGAAAGCATCGGTACATCCGAAACGGGTGTTGGATCGGGCTCGGACGCCGTCGACGTCTCATTAGACGTAACTTCAATTGTATTGACGACGCTTAGAGATGCATCCAATATCCCACCTGTCCCATTCTTATCCGACGCTGCCGGGATTGCGGTAAACATCGCTGGAGTTGTACAGGTCAGTTACGCTAAACACATCTCATGGTAGTCATCAATAACGGGGAGTAGAAAGCAAGAAGCAACAAAGGCGGATTCAAGAGGCTTGGAGAGGAGTCGTGCGAACTCGTTTATGTGATTGTCCGTGCCAATCAGGACGTCTTGAGTGTGGAGGAGGTACCAGGCAACTTAACTGAGAATCTCCAACACCTTGTCAAGTAAGTTCTTTCATCGTACAGGCTCGGTGAAATAATCTTAATTTGTATGAGTAGCGCGCTTACCTCTGCTCAAAAGTTCGCACAAAAAGGCGCATCCAGGAATTTCTTCAAAGCCATGCTCTGTTCCAACGCAGATTCTGGGAGGATAAAAGACCACAGAGAGAAGTTGAAACAGTTTATGAGGGTCTTTGGTGTAAGTATTTCTTTCGCCAATGGATGATCGCATTGACAATTCGATTGGTGTGCCTCTAGCTTCAACCAGATATCAGCCTCCACGAAACCGTGGCAAAGCTAGCATCACAACAGGTCGAGATGAAGAAAGAGATCGAACGCAGAAAAACACCGGATCCAAGTAGGAGCACAAGCCCGTCGACGATACCCCCACCCAGAACCCCCGATTCTCAAATCCCGACTAGGGGGCCAGTTAAAGTAACAACTGCTGCGGAGGATGTGGCGCCCAACAAAACCCCTGGCAAGACCATGACAAACATGAGTTCGCACAACGCGGCGACCAATAGTACATTGAATGCCGGAAATAACACTGTAGCGACGACGAAATTGGTGACTAATAAGGGTAGATCTTAGGTTTTGCAATAGTCTGTTTCGCGGGAGGAAGCTGCGCTTTCTTGGATATGTCATTATAGATTCACACGATGTTTTTGAGCTTCTGAACCAGAACGACAAAATTGATTTATGACCGAGAAATGTCAATCTTGATACCCGTGATCTAAGAAGTGCTGCTGCTGTAGACCGTGGTGCCGATCCACTCAGGAAAGCGATATCCTTCCATGTCGAGAAATTCAAAGCCTTCCTTTAGGCCATGCATCATCCCTGTGTGAACGTGTGACATAATTCACATCAAGAGTGACAATCGTTGAGTTTATGGTCAAAGATACAACGTCCACGTGGCGCCGTCCACAGTGGTTCACAGCAATGCAGCCAGCGCTAGGCCTAGCCCGAGATCGTCACCTGATATTCACAGCCTCGTTGTTTCCACCACCTCATCTTCTTGTCTCCTTGATTTGGCCCCTCGTTTTTTCAGATACATTGCTATCATCACGAGAACCTAATCAATGGCCCATGATGAAAAGGCCACGCCCAAACCGTCGGACACGACGAATGATGTCGAGCTTGATGTAGCGGCCGTGGTGTTGAAGACATTAGAAAATATTGCAGGGACATCACCTATCCCTGCGTTAAAACAATCTGCGAAACTGACATTGGAGATAACGACTACAATTCAGGTGTGTTTAGTTTACGTGATCGAAACTGAGGGTATAGCTGACGATGCATTGGGTATTATCCTCTGGCTTTGGTATGCGTGGAAAGTGTAGACAGCTAAGGGAAATAAAGATAACTTTGAGGGGCTCGCGTGTGATGCGAGAGAGTTGGTTTTTGTTATTTCTTGCGCGGTTCAAGATGTGGGAAGGGAGATGAATGTACCACTTGACCTGATGAATCATCTTGACCAAGTTTTAAAGTGGGTCTCGAAACTTAAATCAGATTGCATGTTATCGACTTTCATTGGCTGACTAATGTTTATCTAGTATTCTGATTCAGGTGAAAGAGTTCGCAGAGAAAAGTTCATCGAGGAGCTTGTTCTCAGCTTTGATGTCGGCTGAAGGGGATGCGGAACAGATACAAAGCTACCGGCAGATGCTGCTACAACAGTGCGCAAGTCAATTTGGAGTACGTGCCTTGTGAGAAGCATCCGCGCGGCAAGAACTGACGTTTATTGTCATAGACGGATATCAATCTCAAAGTTATGGTATTTAAGTTGGTTGCACGACAGGCAAAGATACCCGAGCCCGAGTTACCAGAGGAACGGGTTGGCGTGGAGCGCAACGGGGACACCGCTCCTAGTCCCAATTCTAGTCCCAATCTTGTCAGCAAAAGCGGTAGTAGGAGTGTATCCACTACGAGGAGCAACGTCGAGCAGAATGAAACCAATTCGGGTAAAGAGCGCACAGGCAGTCGGGTCGTTAACGATGCCTCCACCACGACAGTCAATGGCAGCGCTGGCCACGACAAAGCGTGGGTGAAACATGACAATTCTGTACATGTGGGAGAAGGGGTAAGTTTTGCGGGAGCATACGGGTTCAATTTCGGGGGGTCGCCCTCCGTGACTTGGAACATCAGTAAGACGTCTTAAGGCTGGTTATCTCATCCTAGCGTTTCGTCCCTTCCAGTACTATCATTATGTGCATGTTTGAAACCACCAAAGATGGTAGTAATTGTGTCGCAAACATATTCGTTCGATTTTACTCAAACAGCCGACTTGTATTGAAATCGCAAAAGCTCGATGATGCCATTGAGTTCGAACACCGAAAAACACGTTCAGTGCTAGGGAGGCAAAGATTGAAAAATGATTTATCATATTGAACTCTCAGTCATATAACACGATAATCACGTTCTGCAAGCATGAGCATGCCTGCGTGCACGTACTGTATATCGTTAACGATGGAAGTGCCACTATGCCAGTCAAACGTGTGACGTGTGACATGTAACATTAACGCCGCTCTCTGAAGACTTTCAAGTTTCAAACGACCTTTACGCTACTATGCCCTATCGCATTAACCCGACAAAAAAAGTCAAAAGCGTCCGTTTGGTCGTACATCCACGTGGTATCACTCAGGATCTGGTTCGCGTCCCGTACTAGGCGCTAGTAGGCGAGATGATCATCACCTGACATTCAAAAATAATGCCACAGCCTCGTTGTTTCCGCCACTCTTCTTTCATCACCTTGCCTTGCCCCTTCGTCCTTTCTTCCGTCAGGATCAAACCCAGATACATCGCTATTGACACGAGAACATAATCGATGACCCGCCTCAGCGGTGAAAAAGCAAAAGCAAAAGCCGCGTCCAGAGCATCGGATGCTGCTGATGTTGGGCTTAGTGTAGCGGCCACTGTATTGCAGACATTGCAAGCCGTTGCAGGAGCATCACCTGTCCCCGGGTTAGCACAGGCTGCAAATCTGGCGTTGGAGATAACGAAAATGGTTCAGGTGTGTTTACATGATCGATCTTGGGCGTATAGCTGACGACGACTGGGTGTTCTCCACATATAGGCAGTGAAAGGAAATAAAGCTGGCTTTGAGGGGCTCGCGGATGATTCGAGAGAGTTGGTGTACGTGATTTTTTGTGCGAATCGAAATGTGGAAAAGGCGGAGGACGTGCCACCGGGGCTAGTGGAACAGCTTGACCGTATTTTAAGGTGGGTCGGGTTCGAGTGGCATGTTATGGAGTTTGGTTTGACCCATGTCCACTTAGTGTCCTTTTTGATGTTAAGGCGTTTGCAGAAAAAGGCACTTCTAGGAACAAATTCTCGGCTTTCGTACGGGCTGGAGTGGATGCAGGACAGATACAAGGCTATCGACAGAAGTTGCAGCAATCTTTAGGTACATTTGGGGTGAGTATGTCGCGGGAAATGGCATGGCGGCGAACTCATGATTATTATTATAGTTTCAGACAGACATTAGCCTCCAGGTTATGGTGCACAAATTGGTTGCGCACAATGGGAAGATGCTCGAGATGCTTGAGAATAAGGACAAAGCAGAGCCCAACGGCCAATCAAAAGGCTCTAGTCCCGATCCTAATCCGACGCCTGGCCCCGGCCCCGGTCCTGATCCTAGTCCTGGTCCTGGTCCTAGTCCTGGTCCTGGCCCCAGTGTTAAACCGGCGTCGGGCTTTGATTTTAGCGGTGCAGGCGGCAGCCCCAACCCCTGGGCCGGTATGAAGATAAACCGTACACGAGGGGATATCGAGATGAACCAAGTCTACAACGTCACGAACAACAGCGACTCAAACAATACCTACACGAACAGCACCGTGAATAAGAATAACACTTCGACAGTCAATAACAACTACAATCGTGGGGGAGATACCGTGACGAACGATTATTCTGTCAAGATGGGAGAAAACGTCAACTTTTCGGGCGCGTCCGGCATTAACTTTGGATCAAATAATGTGAATAATATGGGTCGGTCGTCGTAGAGTGTTGCACTTATATTTCTTCGCATTCGATCTTGACTATTTTCATCTCCATTGCTGAGGAACTAAGCCTGTCGTGACCCAAACGCAGGTGCCCCTCATCGTAGAAATTCTCCAATGTATTTCTGAATGATGCTAATTATTCTCCATTTAGTATACCCCGTCGAATTGAATGTCATTTTCGAAAATGTCATAGAAATAACATGATGATTGCGCCATTCCGCAGAAAAACATGATACCCAAGCAGTATAGAACGCTTGATAACATAGTAGGACCCAGATATCGGTGCTTGTGTACTTGAAGGAATGGCTCTCATTCCTACTTTGAATGCCTCTGGTGCGGACAAAAGCCGGTCAGTTATGAACGAACGACAAAGAACTCCTGGCGTTGCAGCCGAGCTGGCAGCGGGAAATCGAAACCATGCCTGGGGGAGAGTCTGAGTCATGCTTTTATTGAATTTTAAATAAAACGGTTGCAGGACGCATCTTTCCCCGAGAGCGTATAACTTCTTGACCAGATCGCTCGGTGCATCCGATCTTCCATCTAGTCAACTGTCAGACCGCCGTGTGATTACGGTGTCGAGGGCAAAGAGCCAGTACAGCTGTAACGCAATCGAGCAGCTCTAATGGCATTGGCGCGTCACGAGAGCGATTAGGCTGGAGTCGGTCACGTCGAGTCTCGCCGTCTCGTGGCACAGGCTGCACAGCCACTTCACTATCTCACACCGTGACGTAGTACATTCTACGCACCGCCTCGTGCCTCGGCTCTCCTAGAATTGCCATATTTCCACATTGGCAGTTCCCACATCGCCTGCCACGGAAAAACGCCTTGTTATTCCTGTACGTTTATCTTACCCGCTTTAGACTTCGCTTATGTCTATCCCCATGAGATTCTTGATGTCTTTAACACATGTCTGGCGTTTCACGTGGCGACAGCTCAGGTGAGAGGCCGCCCGATCACTAGGAGCTGCTCCTGCGTACCCAGCCGATCTGATAGGCGCCCAGGGACACAATACCGTTGTACAGTTTGTTCACGCAACGGATCTGGCCTTGCAAATCGATCTGGGGACGTTTTGAATTTCTATTATCTGCCCCTCCAAACATGTTGGTCCTGACTTGATTTTTATAGCGCTGCTAACATGATCGAAAAGCCTTGTATGGGCGATGCGCTCTAGTTTATCCGAGATAGGATCAGGTTTACGAACACAGCACTGCTCAAGTCACCTGTATATACAAATCCAGGATGGCCTGTACCGTACTCGAACTGGTCGTTTGCAGAACGTGTTATGCAGCGGCCTCCTAACCATTGCATCTCTTGTTTTTTTCACCGCCTCCAGAGTCCAGAATTTAGGATAAGGAAATTGTGAGTGTAAAATACAGAGACACAGTGCCATCCTGATTCTACGTTGTTTGTCATGACATTTCCCGAGCCAACGTCTCGATTTAGTGAGGGAAGTCACCTTTCCATTTCAGTTCATCCATCATTCTCATCAGACCCCTGCACGTGGATTTACGTAAAACAACAGCCTCGTTTTGTTTGTTGTCTGAACTTTTTGTCAAGGAATTTCCGGTTGTGACAAGTAAGGAACTTTACATGGTTGTGAGGCTTGCTAATGTCTTTGTTGAATCAAAAGTGTTCGGGGCCGCGTCATTCAGGGTAAGACAAGGAAGTTGGCATGGCGAAAAAGACGAACATGCAATATTCTGGGAATGACCTTGACATTCCCGATACGATTGTCTGCATTAGAGCACTCTATATGAAGAGCGTGTGATGTGTTCATGCCGTCCGGATAAAAAGGCACAGCCCTCACTTGACAAACGACGCTGCAGCAGCCTGCCTCATTCCTTCCTTCCCTCATTCGCCTCAGTTTCGTCCTCTTCGTATGCTCACAGCGTCTCCGACGCATCTCTCTGCTCGAAGTGCATCGTCATTGGATTGGAAAGCTGTTACGTGTGTGGAAGGATTTTGGCCCGAACGTTGCCTGTGGAGATGCCGCACAAGCATGTACGTAATTCGGACCTCGTTCCCCCCTGCGTCTCCGCCGCATGATAACAATCGATTATCCAGTATACGACGTAAATACTGTCATCACGGTAATACAAACACGCAACAATATAGTAGCTACACAGCTATCGCAGGATGGGGATCGTGGTCTAAGCGCAATCATCTCCTGCCGCAGCAATTTACCCGCTCGACGTGCCGTTTCCTATTACGGTTTCCGCCCTATCGCCTGGGATAGTCGTGATTGTGACTAATCCCTTGGCAGAGTCAATCTGCCCGGGAATTCTGAGTGGGAGCAGCGCCCCGACGGATGCGCTCGCGTCCATGCTTGGCACGCTGGTACCAGAGGTTGCTCCCTTTTTGAACTCTTCCAGCAACTCGAGCTGAGACTCTATCTTCGCGACCGTGACGCAGAGATTGATTCCAGATTGCAGCTGTCCGCACGCCACGTTATCAGTGCGTTAACGCGCCGCGAGAGTAAAACAATACCGACATGAAAAACTCTCATTGACTGCTTCACCCTCTCCCTGTATTCCTCTATTTTCACCGCGTCCCTCCTGGAACAAAGCATGGCTTTGATAAAAGGTCTAGAGGCGCTCTTGCGGGCGAATATTTGGATCGAGACCAGAGTTCTATCGATGCCAATGGCGTCGTTGAGAACTCGCTTTCAGTTGTAGGCGGCGGAAAGACCTACTGGACGAGTTGTCCCAAATTTTTAACCAGATCACTTGGCACGTCTGCCGCGTTCGGAATATTCTCAATAATTGCAATGACTAGCTCGTTCGAATCTTCCGCTAGTCTTTTGAAACCTTTTTTATTTTGTCTTGCGCTCTACAATCATTTCAGCACCGCTGTAACTTTTGTACAACAACGCCAAACCGGCGAACCTGAACAGCACTAACGAGATTTGCAGCGATATCTGCAGCGATGCGCGCAGTCGGCACTTCACATGCATCTCTCAGCGCCATTAACATGACCAAGGATGCATCTAACGTGTTGTCGGGGCCTGGTCCTGCCTGAGTGCTCATTTTGGAAAGGCGGTGATAGACTTCCCGTAGGCGAGAAGTGGTCGAAGAAAGGAAAGGTGCGTCTTTGGAAAGAACAGATGGCGACAGAACCAATGTCTTCACAGGGCAATATTTGAGGAGATCAACCCTTAAAGCTTAAACCGCCGTTTCTGGGCTCAAATAATCTCATGTCTCTGACCATCATCCTCTTGGTAGTTCGCACACATGCCGTTCATACAAGTTCAGCGCAAACTTAATCCCGCACATCATGTTTGAGAAAAAAATCGTGCTCTCTAGCGGAGATCACCCCCGTCAGTGGCGCGGAAACTTGCGGTGGTCTTTGACTCGACGTCGAAAAAAATTGAACGTGAGACACTGAACGGCATCATCTCTTGAATCGCATTCAAGCAAGGCACTAAGCCCGAATCTATTGGTTACATCAGAGGATATCCATGTCTTCCCGTAACAACCGTAACAACCGCCGATACGATGCGTGAGTTAATCATGAAAGGAATAAAAAATCAATGCGATCTGTCAGGGAGAGATTATATACTTCGATTGCGTTTCAGCTAACCAGAACACGGCCGCCAGTCGGTGGAGTTGCTGGACAACTGATGGCTTAGTTTTTTGTCGAGGGCCGTTCCCGCGGCGAGTCCGCTGCAGCGCGATCCGGGGCCAATGGAATGCGCTCTTGGCCTGCAGTGCTGAAGAACTGCGCATTGACGCAGTTGAATTGCTAACCGAATGCGCTACTGCCCCCTCTCCCTCACCCGACTAGGACTAGAGCTCGTAGGACTGAGTCGATCGCGTGCCCCTTGGCCCTACCCTGGCGAATGAGGGATCCCAATAAGTAAACGAGTCAACGGGGAACTTCGATATGGAAAGTTGCCCAGGAATAGCTCCCGCATCCCCAGGCCTGTGTAAGGGTCGAGGCGAAGGCACAGAAAGATGCACGGCGCGACGGTGAGAAGAACATCTGTTCTCACGTCACATGGAAAGGGTCAAGAATCGGGATCACTGGAAGGGCTAGCATATAAGGATGCGTGGAATTGAAATTGCCAGTGGGCCAAAATTAGCGCTAAAGGTAATGGCTGTATGCGGAGCTTCACGGGGGTGCAGAGGTTCTTTGGGGTCCCAGCCTAATACGGGCCCACACAACAGCTCCTGAAGCAAAGCGACCACAGTTGAGATCAAATCCGAAAGTATAATGGTTCCAGCCCTCTCGCAACGCCGGCGTTGAATGAGCTATCAGTTAACAAAAATGAAGCCTGGACTGACCGTTCGTTGATGGATCATGTTCAAGTGTACGGCTCAATGCTCAAAAGGGTTACTAGATTCGCGAGAAAGTCGATTTGGAGTAAGTAGTACGTGCCATGTAAAAGATGGGATACTTACGTTCATTCAGACGGGTATGAATCTCGAGGTTATGGTCTACAGGTGCACGGAAAGCGCCGTCGATAATGTTTTTTTACACCTCAGTGTTCAATGATGGTGTTGACCACAAAAGCAACATAAAATCTAGTACTAGTAAGTAATGGACCTGAATCCAAGCTTCGTGTCGTCTTAAGTGAATAACAGAGAAAGATGAAAGGAAAACGACGTGGTCCGAATCACGCACGGGTGCGTCTGGATCCAACCCAGTTCACTAGCCCTACAGAATCCGGAATTGCGGATTGCAACAAGGTAATCACCTTTCTTAGTGTTGAATGGGGCGTTACCGTTGAAGAAAAGGACGAGATAATGAGGTGATAGCCGGCCTGCGTCATGTCCAACGCGCGACTCCACGAAAATTGAAGAGCTTGCTCAACAGGAGGAAGATCGAGGCCGTTGTATGACCGGATGGGTACCTGGAATTCTCCGATAGTAACACTCAAGTGGTCAAGTGGAACAGTAACGCACTTATATGGTTTCTAACGAACAAGTGTCCATATTCGCGTCTCTCTGAGGTGGACAAACACGGCAGTCGTGCTCTGAGGACCAGCGCGCAGCAACGATAGAAATGGGATAGGTCAGTGATAACAAGAATGATGGCAGTGTGAGGCCCATCTGACTACTTGAACGCGAAAGAAATCGGGCGAGAGAAGAGAAGGAGACACTAAAATGATGCTGTTTTAGAATAATTTAGCACGATTCGACGAGCGTACATGAATTAAGTGAATCACCATGAACCAGGGGAGAGGTTAACCGTTTCAGACCGCACGATGAGGTCTAGAAAGGAGGGAGATGGGTTGAACGGTTGGACTGACTACAGAGCCCACTCGGGTACCGGCCCGTGCGCAGTTGTATTCTGTTTGTGCCGCACAGCCTCCATTCATGAGGTTCGGGTTTACATCAATAATATATCAACTATCGCACTCTCAATGACGATGAACCCATTCAAAGTGCGAATACATGCAATCCGCTTTCGGCGACGCGTGAGTGAAACTTTTTCAGAAACCGCGTGGTTGCACCTATTTCTAGGCTCGCTCCGCCACGGGCGTTATGTTTCGTGACAGACTTGAAATGTGACGAACCGCGAAGAAAAAGAAATTTTGAATCTACCGAGAAAACATTGAGAACTCGATGTTAATTCCCCATGACTACCGCCGTCGCTTTACAATTGCACTCAGGTACACCGGGGTGTTAATATTCCACATCCGGTCAGCCACCCTTCAATCAGGTCTTATTAACACGTCACACATTATAATTCATACTAATTCCCGCATCTCCGCCCATAGATGAAATATTCAAACACGTCAATTATGTTCTGATTCCCTCCTTCGGACTTCCTGCCTACGCATACCAGCTACGGTCCTCTGAGATTGTTAACATCCATCGTTCAATACAAGTCTGGCGTTTCATGTAGCGAGGCACAGGCTCAGGTGGGAGGTCGCCTGAGCACCAGGAGCCGCTACTGCATACTCGGCTGTTCTGACAGACGCACAGGGGCATAATGCCTTATAACGTTTCTTTGTTCATCCGACAGATCTAGCCACGCAAAGCGATCTGGTGGCGTTCAAAAGGGATTCAGTCCACCCATCTGAACATGCCAGCCCCTCTTGGTTTCTACGGTATTGTTGACCCAATCGGAAAGCATCCGAGTCACACGGTATCTGAGATAGGGTTCAGATTTATAGGGACATCGCTGCTCAGGTATGAATATTAACATCTACTATATTTGAATGAGCCGTTTACAGAATGAGTTACGCAGCAGCCTCTCTTAACTTCCATTGCCGTTTTACACCGCCTCCAGAGACTCAATAAGGAAATCGTGAGTATGAACCCTTGCTTCTACTTATTCGTGGTATTGTCCAAGTTGACATCCTGACTTCGCAGGGGTTATTTCCTTCCTAAGCTGCCCACTGATTAAGCCGTAGGACCGTTCTCCACGTGGCTCTTTACGTAAACCATCAACCCTTGTTTTGTTGTGCCTGAACTTTTTGTTGGGAATTGTTCGGTTGTGACGAGTAAGGAATTCGCTACAAGGCTATGAGGTATTCTATTGTCACCGTCGCCTTCTATTGAATGTGAAGGCGTTCGGATCGCCTCATTGACAACACTTGAAAGGACAACCGTTTTTTCCGAAAAGGGGGAATAAAACAATCAAGTTGGCATGGTGAAAGGACGAACAAGCTTTATTCTGATAATGGCCTTGGATGGTCTCGGTACAATTGTCCTGCATTGGCGCACGCAATGTGAAGGACGTGCCCACGTCCAGATAAAAGGACATAGCCCCCGCTTGCCACCCGACCTTGTACCCGACCTTGCACCCGCGTCGCTCTTTCCCATTGCCTCGCTTTAATCCTCATATGCTTGTCGCTTCCCTTTCCACTGTCCCTTTTCACTTGCTCAAGAACATAATCAATGACCCGGAAGTCTGCGAGTGCGGAGATTTGTTTGGCCTGGACGTTGCCGGGTGGACATGTTACAGTTTAGTCTGACAGCAATGTACATAACAGTTAGCCCACTCCTCTGGGTCTCCGCCGCGTAATATTGATGATACTGATCAATTGCCCAGAAATTCATGCTACACAATTTTTTTACGATAATTACTGTCATCGCAATAACACAAACACAAGACAATAAGCAGCTGCACAGCTATCGTACGAAGGGTACCGCTGTTGCGGTTCAAGCGCAATCAACCCCAGCGTAGCGTTCATTTACCACCCTCCGCGTTCCATCCTCCAACCTGGTCTCCGTCGATATATCGGAGGTCGTTTTGGACACCGCCGTATCTTCTGGGATGGTCGTCGCTACGATTAGTCCCTTAGCAGAGCAGATTTGCCCGCCAGGTGTTTTTAATGGTACCATCCTCGAAACAGATGTGCTCGCGTTCACGTTCGGCATCCCAGTACCAGTCGTTACCCGCTTTTTGAGCTCCTCCATTACCGCGGCATACCGAGAAACTAGCCTCGCAACCGTGAGGCGCATGACAATATCAGATTGAACCTGTTTGAATGCAACGTCTTCAGTCCGTTCACTCGCCAGAGTGAAAAAATACAAACATGAAAAACCCCCATAGAGTGCTGTAGCCTCTCCCTGTAATACCGTATCCTTGCCGCATCCACGCCGAAATAGAGCATGGCTAGGAAGAAATTCCTAGAACCGCTCTCAAGGGCGAATCTTCGGACCGTGTCGAGGGTCCTGATGAGCATTTTTGAGCATCCCCTCCCGGTTGTAGATGGTGGAAAGACTTACTCGACGAGCTGCGTCAAGTTTTCATCCAAATCGTTTGGGACATCTTCCGCCTTTGGAATACACTTATTAATGGCAAAAGCGAGCTCTAGCGCATCATCCGCGAGCGCCTTAAACCCTTTTTTATTCTGTCTGGCGCCCTATATCCGCGTCAGCTCCATTGTAGCCTTTGCACGACAACGCCAAAACAGCTGACCTGAACAGCGCTAACGATAGCTATTGCTATCTCCACAATGTAGGGAAAAGGAAGAGGGGTTGGAAGATTGAGGGCAGCTCCCAATGTCTTTAAGACAACGGAGAAAGCATCTAACGTATTGTCTAGTGCCTCTGAACCTCCCAATCTCGCCTGAGTCATCGTCACGGGTTCAGCAAGGCGGTGCTGGATTTCCTGTGTAGACAGGGCAAGGAAAGGACGACGTCTTTGGGCAGTTTTCACCATAATTTTCTAGTGAACGGGGGAGATGAAAGGGAGACGAGAGCAACGTCGTGACTGGATAATATTTATAGAGACAAACTCTTGGATCTCATTTCATGTCACAGACAGGGTATGTAGAGGATTTTTCCATGGATATCTCATGCTCTGACCATTGTCCTTTTGGTAGTTTACGCACCGAAATGCTAGACGTGCCAAGTCCAACTTAAATTTGGCCCTGCCCGTGAACCTACTATGTTGGAGAAAAAATGAGCTGCGAAACTTGCAAGAGAAGTAGGGCGTGAGACGTTAATATTTGATTGGGTGCCAACTCTTCAATAGCATTCACGAGTCTTTCAGGAGGGCCAGAACCATGCCCAAATCTATTATTACCTTAGACGGAAATCCATATGTCATCCTGTAACAATCACTACTATTGCGGAAGTTGCCCACGAAAGGGAATCACAAAGTAATCTATCACGGAGAGGTGGTTTATTCTTGCTTTTCGGCTAGCTAGAAAATGGGATAGCTGTTCAGGGATGCCCGCCGTGCTAAGCCGAGTCCCACGCATGCCTCTGGACAGTTATAGCCTCAGCTCGCCATAACGCCGTTTTTTCCGGGACCTTATTCCGGTATGACATATAGTGACAATCATATTACCGGCAAGCTTGAATGCTCCATAGTAGTAATTGGCAGAATGGTAGAAAAAAATAGAATTAGTCGTTGTCGGTCTGGAGGAGGGCCATCCCCGTTGCTATTGTGCTCCGGGGCACAAGGAATTGCTCTTTCGCAGCAGCTTCGAGGATCCGTGAACTTGTTCAGATTGCTAACTTAGTCAACGATGAGGAGGGTTGGCACACGGCACTTATAGTACACTAACCTTACCCCGTCCCTCCTACTCAGTCGTTGCCAGGCCCAGTTCGATTAGATCAAGTATAATTTCCCGCTCACATTCAGTGGAGCAGAGAGGCCCCGAGGTCCGGACCCAGTCGACGAACGGATAAGAGAATGAGGAATGAAGGCTAGCGTTGTTCGTGATTTCAAAGTGAGTCAACGGCAAACCTTCCTATTAATGCTATTCCAAGTTGCCGAAAATTATGAAGAAATAGTTCTCGGCATCCTCAAGCCTGGAAAGGGTTGATACAGGGGTACAAAAAGAAGCACGATGTGGCGGTGAAATGAATATGTTAGCAAGAAGCATCGAGATCAGTGATCACCGGAAGGGGCAACATAATATTATCAGGATGGCGTGGACTGAAGCGCAGTATTGCTGTGTGCGATGCTTTACGGGGGCCCGCGGGTTCTATGGGATCATAGCCTAATACGGACCCACAACAGCAAATTGACCACAGTTGAAGTCGAACATATTCATGGCCATGTTACCCGACATCTTCGAGTATAATGCTGAACCCATTCCGGCCCTGGATCTAGGCTGGCAATGAACGATCTATCAATCGAGAAAGGTGATACCGGGACTACTAACCGTTCGTTGATGGGTAATAATGTTCAGGTGTATGATACCACGGCTTCAAAAAAACCGCTATGTATGCGAGAAAGCCGATTTGGAGTGAGTCTGTGGGTTGTGAAAGAAATCTTAGATTATGGTTCACAAGCGCACAGCAGGCACCGTCGACAATAGCTACACAACAACAGTGGTCAATGATGATGTTGAGCACAAAAGAGAACGGGTGGAGAATAAATTGATGTATTGATAAGTCCTCGATCTGAATCTAACACGTTATGTCGTATTAAGTAAATAATAACAGCGAGAATATGAAACGGGAAATTGCGGTCTTAATCGCGCATCGGACGCATCATGATCCGACCTGGTCCAACTTCAACATGACCCATAATCGCGATTTACAAGTCATGTAGGCGGCCTCCGCGAGCAAGAGGTGTAACAAGTAAAATTTGGAGGTCGGCTGTATGACCGGAGGTGGTGCCTGGGAGTGAAACTCAAGTGGAACGGTAATGCACCTTTATGCCCTGTAGCGAACAACAAGCCAAGTGTTCATATTCCCGTCTCTCTGTGATGGACCAGCGGGTGGCGGGTGGCGGGCGGTGGAATGGAATGGATCAATGATCAAGAATATGACAGCAATGCGAGGCCTACCTGGCCGTTGCGAAAGGAATGGCGACGCGCAACAGATGCACGCTTTGCATGAAAAACAATCAGAACAGCGCGAGAGGGAAGGAAGAAACGGCAATACCTGTCACAAGACATATACACCTAGTGAATGGCCAAGACGAATAAGGTTGGTTTGCGGTGCAAGAGTTAGATGCGAGGCTGATGGTGACAAAACAGTCGGAACCGGTGCTACCGGACCGATACTTTGTTTGTCTATCGACGTCCGAGTCAAACAATCTATTTTCAAACTGCAAGTCTGAGTCCGGAACAGATGCGTCGATGACACCCACTCCTCAGCCAATAATATTCGTTCGTTCAAATGATTCCATGAAGACATTTGCTTCAGCATCCAAGTTGTTTCGTCACTGTGGTCCTCACATACCAGTGGTCGTCAATACTGTCGTCTATGGAGAGTCTTTCCAGACCAGCAAATCGTTGAAACACGGCATCCCTGTACGTTCACTCTTCCCCCTAGTCACCTTGCTCACCGGCAAACCTTTAACAGGCTAAATTGTGCCTCTGATTCTTTAGATCTGCGCTTCAAATATCAGAGATCAAAGAGAACGAGACGCCCGCCTCTACCTGGACCGGAACATTGACTAGCAAAACCCAACGAAGCGCGACTTTGATTCTCGTGGGTTTGTTCCCCATGCTTACTTGATAGATAGCTTGTTGAACGTTCACCAATACCCGTATTCCAGATCTGCAACGGTATCAATGAAAACATCTCTTTACGAATACGACAGTCTCTAGGCCCCAAAAGCCTACACACCAAATTGTGGAACAAGATTGCTATCCAAACGCAAGCACAAATACTTCCACGCTTGGATCTGGCGTTTCCCTTTTTCTGATCTTGACCTGTCGGTAAGCCAGCTTTTCGACGGTACCGCAGAAAATAACATGTGACTGAAGCATAAGGAATCAGGATCGCCGCATGTCGTCAGAATTTTCACCCTATTGAAAGAACCAAATTCCGCATAGATTGCTTCAATTTTTCCCAGTATTCACGTAGTTTCGACCAGGTGGTAAGAACGAGAAAGAAAGAGTCGAATGTGTGATGTGATATGGAATGTGGTTGGGCGCTTTGTTTGCCTGCATCATTCATTCCAAACAACTATGGCCCCACGGGGTTATGTGGAACGTGTTTTCCTGAAGGCAGTGGGAGTATGATGGTCAACTGGAGTCAGAATCTGTCAGATGCTTGAAATGGTCGAAAACGTGTTTTCCTCGAAGCAGTGGAGATAAGATCCCTTCCCCGCCCCCTTCCCCACTTCCACTGCCTCCTCTGCGTTCCACCCTCGTTCCACCACCCTTCTTTAAACTTCACTCTTATTACGCTCCTCTGCTCTTTCCTTTTCACATTCACATCTCTCCCGGCGCATTTTATTCTCCTTTAGCTTATATGAATTTCTCTGCTCCCTCCGAGTCACTCGTCTCTTCGCCCTCCTGGAAGCCTGAAACCCGACAACAAAATCACACCCGTCGACTGTCCCACCGTCAGTTCTCCTGGCACAATGACCTACGACCCCGCGAAAACTATGTGCACAATTACGTGCACACCGGATCGGACCCAGAAGTAGTCGACATCTCTTTGGGCGTATCCTCGATCATGCTATCAACGCTGCGAGATGCCTCCAAACTTTCGCCTGTTCCCTTTCTCTCTGCTGCTGCTGGGATTGCATTAGCCATTGTTGGGGCTGTGCAGGTTAGTTACAGTAGCTTGTTCAGTAATTGGACCTTACAGTGTATATCACAGAAAGCAAGGCGAAATAAAGACGGATTTAAAGCGCTCGCAGGCGATTCATGCGAACTTGTCTCCGTCATTATCCGTACTTACAAGGATCGTCCAGGGACGGATGACCTGCCTGTTGATCTAGTCAACGATCTTCAACAGCTTGTCACGTATGTCGCTCCGTCGTCTAGCAGGCTCACCGATAAAAATTACATCATTAACATCAACTTAACAGTGTTCTCGCATCTATCCAGAAGTTCGCACAAAAAGGCGCATCAAGGAATTTCCTCAAGGCCCTTGTACGCTCCAGCGTCGATGCGGAGAAGATACAGCACTACAGGGGCAGGTTGCAGCAGTCCATGAGGGTCTTTAGTGTTAGTAGTATCTTTTTCTTCTGGCGTGATCGGAATACCAACAGTTATCTGCAGCTTCAATCCGACATTACCCTTCGCGAAACTGTTGCAAAGCTCGCTTCTCGCCAGGCCGAGCTTGATAATGGAGCATCACCAATTCCAAGCTCGAGCGCCGGTGGACCCTCCTGACAATGTTCCCATCTAGTAACTCGGTCAAACCCCAGGCTAATCTTGGAACGATGACTGCTTCTGAGAACACGGCATCTGAATCCGAAAAGATGCCTCAGAGAGCAACGACACAAACCACGGTAGTGGATAGTGCGTTCAAAGTATCCGCCATAGTCATGTGCGTGTGTGTTGTTATAGTAATAAACTATACTCACTTTATCCCGGGCCGGCGCACGAGGTCGTAGCGAAGGTTGGCCTGGTTCGCCACCTCATCGACCTCGTGTTCGTTCGTTCCCTCTCTCCCTTGTCCCCCTCATCGTCCTTGCCTTGACTCATCCTCCCTCATCCTCATCTTCGACCTCTCTCTTTTCAACCTCATTGCGACATCCATGGAGTCCTATCATCTTTTACTCTTTCACCAGTATCTTCAGCCCCATCCTCCCCCTTGTAGTACCCGATGAGGTGGGTCAGTGTGAGGGCAAGGGCAAGGGCAAGGTTGAAGATGATGATGAGGGGTGACGACCGGGAGGAGGCAGGTAAAGGAGAAGCGAGGACAAGGTTGGAGAAGATGAGTCAGCCCCGTTTAGGATGCCCTCGCTATCCTTCTCCCCCCGCCATGACCGTGAGCCTATTTTCCCTTTCTGCAAGGCTCCTCCAAGACTCGCCCTCGACGTCCTCATCACTCTTGATGCAAACCTCAAGCCCATCTACTCCTCATCCACTGTATTTTCCTTTTCCTCAGGCTCCTTATCATCCTTGAATTGGATGGTTTGCAGTGCAAGAGTCGAATGTAAGTGACTGACAGTGGAAAGAGGAGGCCCTATTGCGGGTTCCGTTGTAGCACACATTAGAATTTTGCTCAAGGTATCGAATAGAAAATATATTTGTTATGATAGGAGAGGCAGGCGTCAGTGCTACGCTTATTTGTCCACTCCAAGTTCCAACGATAGCGGCACATGAAGCATAATCATCGTTTGTCCATTACTGGTGTGTCCCAAGACATCCGAGTCGAGCAACACATGTGCAAAGCACGATGTACTGGGGGAGGTGGCTGCACCGAAAATCAAAACGGTGGCTATACGCTAACATGCCTTTGACTTACGGTGATAGTGGGTTGGAAGACAACTCTGAAGCGCGACTTGCTGTGGGCGGAGCAGCTGGTGATCTCGCGGTCGAAGACAACACTGGAACGCGACACAACTGAAAACAATTCTTGCATTTCCTCCCTTCCCCCAATCACCTTTGATCGCACATCGTACCCTTCTCCTAAGTGAAAAGCAAAGGGTTGATGCCTCGACTTCCGCATCGTGGAAAGTAGCGACAAGGAATTTATGTCCGATCGTCGTTCCTCGACCCTAACTTCGGATGCTTGCCAGCGTTCAAAGTCAAGATGATCGTTTCCAGTGGCTCCGTATATAGAGCATAGAGGGTTACAGTAATTGTCGATGTAACACAGTCGTCTTCGTCAATGTACTCGGGATATTGTTCTAGGCGAGATGAACGCAAGTTGGAGGATTGAGCATAGGTGGCAGGTGTCGGTGGGCAGTTGAGGGACTACGAATGAGCGGCGGGCATCATTGAGGAGGTGAGAGTCACGCTTAAGTACGGAGATGACATCGCCAGAGTGAGTCGGATGTACAGCTGCGAATACATCAGATTGACATCAAGATGAGATATATGGCACTCACCGCAGGCTTGAATGTGACGACGATGTGGGTGACTGGTTACAAAGGTTTGAAGAGGGCGTAAAGCACGGTAGCGAGCGAGCGCCGCTGACCTAAGCCGCCCCAGAAATAGATAAGCTCGGCGGGCTGTGGCACTGCGGAAATGCTGTTGAAGTGGCGCCAGTCAAAGCTACTCTCTGTATATGTTGGACTGAACTCAGATTGCAGACCGTTACAAACATCCGGATCGGCTATGCCAGGTACACCTCGTAAAAATTGTTGTTATGCGGAAACGTGTTTTCATTAAATCCCTTCCTCATCTCCTTTCCTCTTTCCTGGTTCGCCTTCCTGCCCCCGCCTCCTCTCTTCCTCGTCCGCCTTCCTCCTCCCTTTCCCCTCCCTTCCCCCCACCTTCTTTAAACATTCCGACCTCTTTCGTTCGCACTTCCCCTCACGTTCTCTTCCCTTCCGCTCTTTATTCTCCTACGACTGATATGAATCTCTCTACTCCCTCGCTCCATCTGTCCTCCTGGAAGCCTGAGACCCGACAACAAAACCATACCCGTCGACCACCCCATCGCCAGATCTCCTGGCATAATGACCTACGACACAATCACGTGCATACCGGATCGGACCCAGAAACAGTCGATATCTCTTTAGATGTCTCCTCGATCGTGCTATCAACGCTGCGAGATGCCTCCAAATTTTCTCCTGTTCCCCTTCTTTCTGCTGCTGCTGGGATTGCGGTAAACATCGTTGGGGCTGTGCAGGTTAGTTACAGCAGCTTGTTTAGTACTAATTGGAACTTACAGTGTATATCACAGAAAGCAAGACGAAATAAAGACGGATTCAAAGTGCTCGCAGATGATTCATGTGAACTCGTCTATGTCATCATCCGCGCCTACAAGGATCGTCCAAGGATGGATGATCTAGTCGACAATCTTCAACAACTTGTCACGTATGTCGCTCCGCAGTCCGCGCTCACTGAAAAAAATTACATTAGTATTAACATCAACTTAACAGCGTCCTCGCGTCTATCCAACAGTTCGCACAAAAAGGCGCATCAAGAAGTTTCTTCACGGCCATTTTTCGCTCTGGTGTCGATGCAGAGAAGATACAGCGCCACAGGGACAAGTTGCAGCAGTCCATGAGGGTCTTTGGTGTTAGTATCATTTCCTTCTGAAATGATCGAAATGCCAACAATTTATGGTTTTATCCGCAGCTCCAATCCGACATCGCCCTTCGCGAAACTGTGGCAAAGCTTGTTTCTCGCCGGGTCGAGCTTGACAATGGAGCACTACCAGGTCCAAGCTCGAGCGTCAATGTATCCGACCTGACAATGTTCCCGTCCAGTAACTTGGTCAGATCCCGGGCTGATCTTGGAACGATGACTGTCTCGGCGAACACGGCATCTGAACCTGAACAGATGCCTAGGGCTACGACACAAACCATGGTAATGGATAGTGCGTTAGTAACCGCCGCCGCCATGGGAGTTTGCGTGTGCATGTGTGTCGCAATAGTGATATTACAGTATACCCAAATTATCGGCGGCTCGTGCACGAGGTCGTAGCGCCGGGGGTTGGCCGCCTCATTGTCCACATTTTCGTTCGTTCTAGCTCTCCCTTGCCCTCCCCACCGTCCTTACCTTGACTTGACTCAATTCCACTCCTCTTCGTTTTTTTGACATCGTTACGATGTCCATCAAGTCCTATCATTTTTCTGCTTTTATGACCGTCTTCAGCCTCGTCCTCGGCCCCATGCAGTATCTCCGTCACCTACTGATTTACTTTCTCCGACCTTGTCTTTGCTTCGGTGAAGCCTCCTTTACCTGCCTTCTCCTGTCCACTGCTTCCTCGTCATCCTCGACCTTGCCCTGTCCCTCATACCAACCGACCTTAACGTCGACGCATTCAGGTAGTGCCTGGTTGTCCCCGCCCCGCCACTTTACGAGTCCACTTTACGAGTCCTTATTCTCCACAAACACGATCATTTCTTCATTACCTTCGCTGCAAGGCTCCACCAAGATTCGTTCTACTCATACTGCAAACCCCGAACCCATCTCCCTGCACACCGTATTTTATTCCCCTCCTTATCATCCTTGCCCTTGTCCTCTGCACCATCACCACGCGGTTGGTAGTGTAAGAGTTGAAACTGGCAGTAGGTTCCTGTTGCAAGTTCTATTGTAGCACACATTGTAGAATATTGCTCAATATTGAATAAAAAATTTGTAAAAACTTTAAAAAAGTGATAAGAGAGGCGATAGCGGCACAAGAACCATACTCATCCACTCAAAAAACGTAAGCGCCAGCAATCATCTCGGCAACATCACTCGGCGTATCCCAGACCGCCCTCGACGTATTATTCTCCGGTTTGGGTTATTCACCGCTTTGAGAGATTCGGTGATTTGTTGCTGTTGTTCAAATTTTCCTGGGCGCCGGATGCGAAACAGGGATATGGGCTGGCCCAATCAACTTCTCTCCCTTAACCGTGTTACGCTGTATCCGCATTTGTTGGTTTAGAGGCAAGAGCAGTATGATGTACTTGGGAAGGAGGCTGCTTCGAAACGGTCACGGCGATTATGGAAGAGCTTGCAATTCCAGTGCATATATATAACGCCCATGCGGCCAGCGCATGTACAAGCATCTAGGCGCGCTGACGCGGAAGCAGTCTGAAATTACAAACTGCAGTTCTATTGCATTTTCTCGCTGACAAGTCTCTGCTTTAACCGAGATTCAGTCAGTATGCAGAGGACTTTAGAGCACTACAGAAGGAATGGTGCACCCTTGATATTATACCTACCCGCAGGGAGTTGCTCGTGGAGCTGACGATGGCAGGTTTGCTGATTAGATCTAGATTCGGCTGAGTCGGCTCCGAGCTCCGGATTGGCCCAGCTTAGTCAGCTCAGCGGCGACCACGTGTGCCCTTTCATCTCTTCTACCTATGTTGGCTCTCAAAGAAAACGCGTCCAGCATCATAAACCGCTTATCACGAATCTCGGCGTCAAGGGGAACCGCGAACGCTGAAGAGAAAATGACATGATACGGGCTATGTAGGCTCGTACTGACTGCGGTTTTAATGCGCTGAAGAACATTGCTAAATCTAACAATGGAACATGCTGCCTGGCCGCCAATTCAATTCCATTCCAATATCAAAGTCGGTCTCTTCTCTTCTTTAAT
Organism: Amanita rubescens; assembly: GCA_015039365.1. Taxonomy (NCBI): domain Eukaryota; kingdom Fungi; phylum Basidiomycota; class Agaricomycetes; order Agaricales; family Amanitaceae; genus Amanita; species Amanita rubescens. Next base: position 72,669 of record WION01000178.1, read on the forward strand.
CATACTACTAGTCTACTCAGCAACGTGAAACCTTGAACCAGATCTGTATCCGTACCATATACCAGCGCCTGTACAGAGAAATTGTCAGTTACAAACCGGCCAAGGATCGGTACCCTAGCCTCCAAAAAACTTTATGTACAACAAACATCGTAATCCCGATACAAGCGCCAGCAATCCCTATTGTAATCATACCTCCGTACGTCTGAGAAGGATTCCCCGTATCCAATGGCTCATTGTCCGCCGTGGTATCGATCGTCGTCATAGACGCATCCCTCTGAGTTCCCACAGGTGCCCGAGACCCCGGATGCACTGAAGAACTGGAAGGGGATAATGTCGAGGGAGATACGGCGTGTGCGCTCCCATTTGGACTGCTAGGATCCAGAGTTGCTCTGACTTTGAGTTCGTTCATCATCTCAACCTGGCGAGATGCAAGCTTCGCGACTGTTTCTCGGAGGATGATATCGGATTGAAGCTGTGGCAGATACACCCCTTGTCACGGCATGTTTGATTATATGATGAAAGGGTACTAACACCAAAAACCCGCATAGACTGTCGCAACTTCTCCCTGTACTCCTGTGTCTTTTCTGCATCTACGCCAGAACGCAACATGGAAATCAAGAAATTTCGAGATGCGCCTGTTTCCGCAAACATCTGAATCGAGGTTAAGGTTCTATAAATGCCATTGTTTGGTTCAGAAAGCATGACGATGAAGCGGCATGGTACCTGACAAGTTGACGAAGATTTTCAGTCAGATCTGTTGGCATGTCTTCCCCACTCGAAATATCTTTGTGCGCGCGGATGATCACATAAACGAGCTCGCATGAATCATTCGCGAGTACTTTCAATCCATTTTTATTGCGTCTCGCTTTCTGGGTTCACCGTAAGCTTTGTTACTGAACAGGGGCAACTGCAACTGACCTGCATGGCTCCGACAATGTTTATCGCAATCCCGGCGGCAGTGGATAATAATGGGATAGGAATTTTGGATGCATCTCTGAGCGTCGACAATACGATCGAGGATATGTCCAACGTGACATCGACCACTTCGGAGTCTGGACCGGAATTACTAATGGAGGTCTCAAAGCGTTGCCGGCTTTTCCGCATGGGAGAGGAAGAAAAAAGGCTGGAGAGTTCGTTACAGCGAATTTCGTATGGGTATTACTTCTGTCGCGGGGGGGAGGGATGAGGTTTATAAGTCGCTCGGGCAGGACATATATTTATAGGTTGCCTAATCGCAGTAGTATTGTAAAAACCACTGGTTGCCTTTTTAGGTATTCTTACTAAACCTGTTACTCGACAACGTGTGCATCGACTCGCTTGAAGCCAGTTTGATCAATGTTAGTAGTGTATTAAAATATGGGTGAATACTATTACTATGTAAAGGTAGCATTTGGTTTATCAAAAGAAGCAAGAAGTGTCTTTGGAATGACACGGTGTAACGTATCGATTCCGGCTAGTATGCTGGAATCAATAATTACTGAAACCCTTCCGCCACCCGGACTCGGACCTCCGACACCTCGGACCCCCAACCTCGGCATCGGATACGTATCGGACCGAGTAGCACACGTAGTACACGAGGTACAGAGTACATATAGCTTGTCGTAGCTTAGTCGAATACAGTTTTTACTTTCCCCTCACTTCGCATCTACTTTCCGAGCTCAACGAGTGCGACCAAGCTCCAACGAGTGCGACCGAGCTCGGACGAGCACCTTTCGGTGCTGCTGAACTCATCAGCCGCATCGCATCTCGGAGGCTGCACCCCAAGTCAGCCTCCCTTGCGTTGTTTCACCGGTCAAAGAAATTGCCAGTTACCGTCGTATTGGGCTGGAACACCTAGAAACCTTGATAAACTGTACGTACAGCGAAATCACAATCCCGATACATATAATACCAATCACTGCCACTTTTCTTGCCTTCAACACACTGTTCGTCATCATGGTATCGGTCGTTGCTCTCGGCGTCATTTCGCGGTTCTCTTGAACGGCCATTGGTTCAACCTTAATCCGGGGGCTGATCGAGGTGCTGGTTAGCAACCGCTTAGCGTCTTCGCTCTCGCTTGAAATGATAGGAACTGGTTGCGCTCGATTTTGAAGCTTGTTCATCATCTCGTTTTGGCGAGAAGCTAGCTTTGCGACGGTCTCGCGGAGGATGATATCAGATTGAAGCTGTGGTAAATGATGCATCAAGGCGGGTTCCATTATATGGGTGTGAAACACCAACACCGAAAACTCGCATGGATTGCTGCAGCTTCTCTCTGTATTCCCGTATCTTGTCCGCATCTACCCCAGAATGAAAAAAGGCTTGAAAGTAATTCCTCAATGCGCCTCTCTCTGCAAATCTTTTGATAGAGGTGAGGGTGCTAAGAACGTCGATGAGGAATTATTTTTTTTGATAACCTGAATGCTGAAGGAACATACTCGACGAGTTGTTGAAGATTCTTTGTCAAGTCATCGGGAGCGTCGTCATTATGGGCAAGGATGACCACGTAAACGAGTTCGCATGAATCCTCTGCGAGCTTCTTGAATCCCCTTTTATTTCGTCTAGCTTTCTATATTCAACGTGAGCGCCATGAATAAATAAGCTGTTTTGCTTTGGACGACCGACCTGCACAGCATCAATAATATCTACCACAATCCCAGCAGCGGCCCACAGTAACGGAATCGGCGTAATTTTAGATACATCTCTAAGCGTCGTTATCATGATTGAGGATACATCCAACGAAGTATCAACTGCCTCGGAGAGGACTGGTGCATATTTTCTGGTGACTCTTGTCATGGGATGGATTCGTCGGTTGGAAATGGTGGAGGACACAGAGGTGATCAGAAAACTCACCTAGGATGGTATTTGAACTAAATATATCGGGTTATATGCAGCAACCAGCGCACGTCAATGTGATTCCCATGTCATTATCATTTTGAGTCGTTATCTCCTTTAGGTAGGTCCTAAATTGGTGTCGCCAACGACCAGGCGATGTGCAATGCTATGACACATATGTACGAACTTGTATTGAAAGTTTTGGGGTTTCTCGGTACCAGAGTATTCAGCTGTGGGCCGTGTAGCTGAGGGTGAGTGCTTGGCCTGCAATGGATGCTAGCCTGAGCGGTCCAGTGGACACATGAAGCATGTGGTATGGTCGATACAGCCGGAGTTAGAATAGTCCGTCAGGGATCCTAGTAATCAAACCTTCGATTCCACTTTCGGGGGAACACCAGAGAGTGATAACTGATGGTAATTGGCCGGGTTTTCTTGCTGCCAGAAGAGGACGGCTTGGTCTGAGTTGGCTGCGGCTGGTGCGGCAACGGCTGAGGGGAGCTGGTGGCAGGAGAACCAGGCTCGCCGGAAGGCGGACGCGCGGATATCGATCGGATCACCATAACCATACATGATATTGATCTCTGGCCTCTCTGGCCTCTCTGTGCCTCACGTTGAAATGTACATGGTCACACTACAATAAGCACACTAGTAACATTTACCTCAGGCCGGAGAGACTTTTACAAGACAATCACCGGACTGAGCCCCGAAGTTGTTGACACCTGGCCGCCTAAGCGCGTTGCCAGATGGATCTGTGCACTCACCGATCACCAATCATTGGATGAAATGTCAGGCGATCTGGCTGGACCCTCAATGGCATCATCCCATAGTCCCAACAAGTAATGAAGGTACATATAAGTTGTAACAGGTTGTAACGCGTAGGCACTGTTACATAATAGGTACCTGGATCTAGATGAAGCACGTGGAATGGTTGCAATTCAGGCAACGGCGTTCTCATCAACCGAAATCCGAACCTGATAGTCTCTCGTACATTCTCCCTCACTCGGCTTCGCCGTTTGCGAGCCCACCGCAGTCAATGAAGCCACCCATCAACAATGGCGCACGCAAGAAATTCTCGTTTTTTTCCTTCGCCGGCGCTCGCTCTCCCTCAAACACTGACTCGAACCCCAACCTTACCCCTGGTTTTCGTCCTCAGAATACCGAGCAAGCGCCACCCGTGAGTGCGAGCACCGTGCTCCGCGGAAGCGAGACAGACGACGAATGGTACATACCATACAAAGGTCCTTACCAACTTCCTTCTTCCCCCTCTTCCCCCGGTCATTTTCCGGGCCACCACCACCGCGCTAATTCCACGTCGTCTTCGAACGTTCTGCCCGGGCGCTCTAAAGGTCCAGCTCTGGCTTCTTCTTCCCTCCGCCGCTCCCGCTCCCGCGATAGTTGGGGCGATCCCATCTATCCCACCCATGACTTACCCGCGGAAGGATCCGGGTACGGTTATGATGATTATGCGATGTCGGGTGTCGAGTTGCAGAGAAGTGGCAGGAATCAAGCTTCCGGAGACCGGGACAGAAATAGCGAGAGAGGCAACAAGGAAGACGAGGAAAATAGAGACAAGGAAAGGAACAGAAGCGGAAGAAGTGGGTCCTTGACCGTCACCGTTTCCAAGTCTCGCTTTCCAGGTTTAAATCCTGTTCTTGGTGACGGCGGTATCGTGAACGAAAGTACCGGCGGTAACACGGTTATTTTTGACCAGGGAGAAGCCAAGGGAAAAGGGAAACACGACGAAAAAGAATTAGAAGACAAGGGTGAGCAGTCAAAAAGTCAAACTCTTTTTCCGAAGCTTGTCATCTGACACTTGTCGCTATGTTCTATTCTAATCTGCTCTATCAATGTCCACGTTTGTCGCTTACCCGAAATGCCCGGCCGTGCATATGCGACGCGCTCCCTCGTGCTCGTGGCATCTCTCGCGTGTCTCCTCTTGCACCGCCATCCTGATCGAATTGTGATTCGCACCACTTAATGTTCTCTATTGCCACTCGTCACAACTCTAGATCCGAACGGTCGACACCGCCACCTCCATCGCCCCGTGCTGATATCCCAGCCTCCAACGCTTCTCGAAGGACCAATCGGATCAGTCACCTCCTCGCCATCACCTCCTCTTGGTACCGCTCACGACGCCACTCCTATCAATCACGCTCACCGTCGACGAGCAAGCACAGCACCTTCTTCCTCTTCCCCTACCCGTTTCCGCTTCTCGACTAGAGCGGTGCCTGTCGAATCAATTCCAGGATCACTATCACTATCCCCATCACCTTCACCAACAGCACCAGCACTGGTACCAGCTGTCGTATCACACACACCGGCGCCTCAATCACCAAAACGATCACGTTCATCAAGAACAGAAACGGGTACCAGACTGTTATCGTTACCAGGACTCGGATTTGGACTGGGAGGTTCCGACGCAAAAGGAAATCGTAGACGTTCAACGGTTTCCTCGGGTACTGGGACGGGTAGTATTTTTGCTCGTTCACCTTCACCTGCTGCTTCTGGTTCTGGTTTTGCCTCTGGTTCTTCTCCCCCTTCTTTACAGTTGCATTTATCGGGTCAACAAACGCACAACGTTAACAGAGCAATCACGCCTTCGTATATTAGCCTGGATCCCGGTGCTCTCGGGGGGGTTGGGGAATCGCCTATGCCTGTTGCTTTTGGTGGTACTTCTTCGGGGTTGGGGGCGGATGGGGTTGGTGCCGGGTCAAGATCGAGGTCAAGATCGAGGTCAGGGAAGGGGTTAGGGTTGGCGGGGTTGTTGGCGCCAACGCATAAGTTGTTGAAAAAGTTGTCCAAGTTGGGATTGGGCATGTCTTCGAAAGAGGAGGAGAAGCAGAAAGAGAAGGAGAAGGAGAAGGAAAGAACAAGGGAAAAAGAAAAGGGAGCGGACATAGGGCTGCGACCTCAGGAACCTCAGCCTCGGGCTCGGTCCCAATCGACTAGGCCCGTTCTCCGGATTTACCCGCCTGACCACGGGGATGGTGTTGGCGACGATGAGAACTCGGTGCTTCGGGACCGGTATCACCGGCAGGGACAACGGACGGAAACGATCGTCAGCGGAGAACAACAGCCACATGTAAGGAAAAATCGTGGGGTCGCCGAGTCAAATCATCCTCCCGTCGGTGGACCCAACACGAACACGCGCATACACTCGAGGAACCGGTCCAAGTCTTCGCCGTTACCTCGATCACCAACGGAAGCTCATCAACCTTACCACGCCAACAATACCAACACCCAAATTTACACTCACCCCGGGTCCGATACACACGCACCACATGCTCATCACTCCCATTATGGTCACTCACCTGAACCTGAACTCGAATCCGCACGGCGATCAGGTTTACATTCCCACCCGCCCTCATCACACTCGCATCATTCACAATCACACTCTGCGCATCCGCACCTTCATCTTAACCTCAACTTGAACCCGACACGTTCGTATTCCCACTCGGTGTCGACGTACGCGTCCACGTCGACGGTTATAGCTACTGCGCCGAGTGTAGGGACGAATTCGAAACCGAGTCCATCGTCTGCCGGTGCTGGTAGTGGTGGTATTACACCTGCTGTTAATAAACCCAGTCCCGGGTTAGAGATTGAAGAAATGGATCGGGAAGATAAAGATGCGTACAACGACGAAGAAGAAGAAGAGGAAGAAGAAAATTATAGGTATGGAAGGGGGAGAGGAGGAGGAGGGGGAAGTGCGGCTTATGGTTTACAACCCTCTTCCGCGACTTCTTCGATTGAGGGTGGTCATACCGTGGGGGGGCGAAAATCGGGGAAGCATCCGTATCAGCAAATGGTGGAAGACGTCACGGCGCTTCGTCAACATCCTTACGCGCGTGCGTTTTCTCCTGTTGTTTTTTCTCAGCGTGGGTCTGCGATGAGCGCCGATGATAACGGGTTCGTTGGGCTCGGACTCGGGATCGGGGCCGGGACCGGAACGGGAGTGGGAGTGGGAGTGGGAACGATGAGGAGGCCCGGATTGACGACGAGGCAGGATCAAGTCGGGCGGTTGTCGCCTATTCCTTCTGGCTTGAGTTTGCCTAGTGTGAGTGTTCCGAGTGTGGGTGCTGTTGGGGCTGGGGCTAGCGCTGCGAGTGGTGCGAGTCTGGTTGGTGGTGCTGTTGTGGGTGGTGGAGGCGATGCTTCTTGGGATAGAGGGACTCCAACGGGTGAACGGGCGATGTTCAGGAATTCAATGTCGACACCTGATCTGAGGTTCACTGGTGGTGTTGGGGCAGATGAGGAGTGGCAGCAGCGTGTGGATGATGGTGGTAGTGCGAAGATGAAGATGCGGGTTTGGCCCAGATTGGGAGGGACCCCTTCGCTCAAGGAAAGGGAGAAGGAGAAGGGGAGGAGGGAGAAGGAAAAGGAGAAAGAGAGGAGGTGGTTGAGCACCCAGAGTCCGATTTCGATTTTATTGCCAAGGCCGAGGTTTAGGGTCAGGACGTTGGAAAAGGGGGAGGCGCCGGCGGTGGCGGGGCAAGGGTTGGGGACTGTTGGGATGAGTGGCAAACACAGCTTGCAGCCCAGGTCGCGCTCTTTGATGGATCTGGTGGGTGGCGGCGGCGGTGGCGAGGAGAAGGCTGCCAAAGTGGGCCGTCCTCCACCCGAATTGCCTGTCAAACGGGATCCGGGGATGGTCGATGCGGCTACCAGTGACGAGAATCGGCCGAGCTATGCTCGGGACGACCTGTCGTTGCTCAGCCTGGACAAGTGAGTGTCTTCTCGAGATATTTTGTCGATTTTATGCTGATCGTTTCTGTTTAGGGTCCTGGAAGAGCGCAGCAGGCTTGATAAAGACCGCAAGATGTGGCAGGCTCAAGCTGCCAGGTCTCTAGGGAACAAACAATCCCGCGAGATGTCTCGCACGAGGGCCAAGTCACTCGGTCGAATGATGAATAGCAGTCAAGTCAAGGGGCATGTCGCACGGTCATATCGACAACAAAGCAATATCGATTACCTGGCTGCTCGAGCTTGTCTTGGGAATCAGGAATTTAGCCCGCTTATGGAGTACAGCGAGGGTGGAGCGTGGGTTTCCCAACAGTTGAATGAGAAGGGCGTCAAGCATGAGAGGCACGAGCGTAAGCCTTCTGCAAGCGGGAGTTCGGGCGTTGGGACGACGAGCGTGGGGCATCGTTCAGCCGCGCCGCATGGTAAACACCAGAGGAACGATTCATGGAGCCGTTCGGCGATTAGGTTGGCCCGTTCGTTGCCGCAGATGTGTGGGATCATGGTAGGCAGTGACGAGAAGCTGAAGAGTGGGGAAAGCTTAGAGGAAGCGTTGAAAAGGGAAGATGCCAAGGTCATCAAGCTCGCCGACCCTGCTGCTGCTGTGAGTGGCAAGGATCAGAGGGTGGACGGGGCTTCACCTGTTTCGTCTGCGGCAAGCGATGGTGCGGTTGGGATTGCCATTTCGACTCCGCCCGTTCCCGAGTTTCAAGAGCCCTCTTATGTACTTCCCGATCATCCCTACGCATTTAGCGCTGGCAGGCAGCACGACGCCGTCGGAGCCGACATGACGAGTCAAGCAGATGATCTGTTGATCCAGCTACCGGCCCACCCTTATGCGCAAGGTGGACTGTCGATGAGCAGTGGTAACCCGGAGTATGCGGGACGTCATCCCACATCATCCTCTACCCACCTTATGACAAGTCTCGGCTTATCGGAAGTGTCCGCAAGGCACCGGCTGCCACCGCAGTTAACTATCGGACAAAATCGTGGGATGGAGGACCAACAGAGTCAGCAGCGGGACCGATCGCACTCATACCCGTTGCATGTCAAAGTCGACAGTCGAAATTCATATCAGGGCTTAAGACCCTACGTGCGGGTGGATAGTAATGTTGCCCCACCTGAGAAGCTGTGGGTGACGTATTCGCCTGGGGTTGTGAGGGAGGTGTTGCACAGCGAAGTGTTCCAGTATTCTCCCCGCGAACTGGAACAAGGGAATCTGCCTGCATCATTAGCTGCGTTCAGTAAAGAAGGTGCTAGTCGACGGGATCCTTCGGATGACGTGTTTCTCAAGAAGTATAAGAGAATGTCGACAGTCTACCAAAATACGGCGGCTATGGCGGACGCGATGTATGATGCGTTTGATCAGAGAGCGAGTACTGTCCCGGAGCCTGGCTATAGTGCCAGGGTGGATGACGGTGAGATGGAGGTTGACGACGCAATTCATGCTCAAGAGGACTCAATGGAACCTGAGTCACAACCGGAACAGGACTTTTCTCAAGATCTGACGAGTCAGGAGCGGTATGATTACCGACCACGCCGTTCCCGGACACCCGAACCTGTCCGCGTGCCAGGTTCGTCATCTTCAAGCAAAGGCTTGGCTGACACGTCGCCTATCGAGTATAATCCATTTGGCGCCTCTTCGGCCAACCGCTTTGCAAACACGTCCAAAGAAGCATCTACCTACTCTTCGCCTGTCACGCCTTCTGCTCCGCGCATCAGTAGCCCCAACAACCTCGAGCCATTCCACGACCTCTTCTACAAGCCGCCTTGCGACAGTGAAACCGATTCACTTTCTTCACCTCCGAATGACGAAACCCCTTCCATTGAAAATGTACCTTGGGATGTTGGCAGCTCTAGCAGTCAAAGGACCGGCTTGTCCTCGTTGGTACGGCGGCTCGGAGATGAGTTGGAGCAGATGACAATAAACCGTCAGCGTTCCTCGAGCCAATATTCGCAGGACAGCGGCATGCCGGAAATTCCCCCTCGCACGAGTAGCTTGGCTAGGCCAGGAATGCAAAGTGGACACATCAACTCTGATGTTGGCCCGTTGCACTTTCTATTTCAGAATTCGCCTCAGCAGGAATCTAGGAGGGCGCATCCTAGTCGATTTTCCCCTTTTGACCCTGCGAATACCATTCCTGAAGATGTAGAGCTTTCAGAAAATCCGTCGTCTGACGAAAAGCCCGAGGATGATACCAGTAAGTGATCGTACCTGAGTGCCTGGATGGAAATGATTAACATGGATTTAGTGCGATACCCAATTGTTACCATTGATCCTGCCTCGACGCCAATGTCCTCTCAATTGAATCATCCCCCTCAAAGACAGTCGCTCTTTGGATCTGAGACGAATGTCAGTGAAGAACATCTTCCCGCCGAACCACTCGGGTCATCGAGGGGTCTATCTCTCGATGTCCTGCGCTCCAGCCATCTCACTTCGTCTACGATTTCTTGTATGTCTGCCCTCTCTGAATTTCCTACTCCACCCGAAACGATCATGCACGAACAAATGACCATCTCCTCTTCTTACCTTGACGACGATACGATCCCTTGAAAAGATTTCTTTCATTGACCACGATAGTTGGTAACGTCCCTCCTTTAACGTTTATCAATTTCTTTATATTTCATATTTATTTGTGTTTGTCCAAGCTATTTATCTCATTGCAATACCTCTCGTTCGTTCATATCTCTCTGATTTGCACTGTCGTAGATATCGTTACATATACACTCTCTACTGTATCACTTTGATAGGTAACTTAGACTAAAACCGTTTGGTAATCTCTTCCGCACATGCGCACGTGTTCTTTTGCAAGATCGTTATAATTTAAATAATTATTTGATTACTTATGTAACAAGTCCCTTGTCGTTTGCGCTCATCGTACTGCCCCCTACAAAGCTTTTACATATCAACGAAAGCATTTGAAAAACAACTTTCCAATTCAGGATGAATGAGGATGGTGAGAACTTGTCAAGCGCCCAACGATGGATATATATGTATTGAAGAACCCATTGCCCAGACTACCAACTCCAGCCGCCGTAGCAACCTTCCTCCATAATGCCAATCCTAGAGGGAGCCACTTATGTCGAGATCGGCAACTCAACATTCCGAGAGATAGCTGGAGATGTGTACGATTTCCGTGGCGAGGACTCGAGTACGTTCAGCCGTGATAAGCGCATGCGATGACACGAGGTTAACGGTTTCATTGTAGAAAAGAATCCAATCCAACAGCTTCATGAACTGTCTCTATCCGATGCAATCTACAACTTTACACCCACTAGTCGGGCCCCCATAGACACAGGCGGATGTTTGAGGGCAATACAAGATTGGATGGCAGAGAAGAGCGTGCCAATACTATTACTTTCCGGCCCCCAGGGTACCGGCAAGTCGACTTTTGCTCGCGCGATCGCTTACGCATGCGTGCATAAGGCCAATATTCCGGTCGTTAGTTTCTGCTTCACTCCCGACCATCCTCAACTGTCCGATCTGCATCGCGTTATCCCAACACTCGCTGTCCAATTGCATAAAATAAATCTGCGGGGTTTGAAAGAGACGATCGAGGTATCCATCAATGTCGATCCCTTCATATGGTCAAGACCGCTGAGCAAACAGTTCGTCGAACTCATTATTCGACCCATTCGCGCCTCCGTTAATAACGGCGCACATAACCACATGAACTTTGTCATTCTCCTAGACGGGATTGATGCCTGCAGAGACTACGGAGCGCTCAAACAATTCCTCTCAGATATCAAAGCCAATATCGCTGATGAGGTGTATTACGGCCGAATCAAGATCTTGTGCACCAGCAGAGACGTACCCGACGTCCATGCTGCATTCCGTTCCCTTATCAACTACTATCGGCATATCTCTACCCAACCTAGCGCCAAGAACAATGTACTGAAATACCTAAACGACGCTACTCAAGACCTTAGGCAAACTACCCAATTCCCTTGGGATCCGATCAACAACTATATCGCGAATAAATCAGAAGGTAACCTTGAAATTGCGGCGGTCATCTTACAACGTATCAGAGCAACAAATATTCGTAACATCGGTGATATTCAGGCGATTATCGATCAAACTTCCGCACAACCTCCGAGCCCGTCCAATAGCTTCAGGGAACCCAGACGAAGAGACACTCGAAGTGTTAATGATACTTCGCCTCTTACCAATACATCCCCTCTCGATATCTTGCTAAAGATTCTCCAGAATAAAAAGGTGAGATGTGACCGGGATACCTCTTCACTTTAAACGCTGATCATTCTGTTGTAGCCCGACGAAGCCATGATAGCTGTAGTGTCTCCGGGCACGATTAACTTTATGGCTGACCTCTTGAGTACTAATGACTATGTGAAGATACCGTCGAAAATCACGGATCCCCAGGATTCTTCCAATCTCCTTGACTTCATTTTCTATGTAAGTCCCCGCTTGTAAGCAAGGGAGTCATGTTAAATTCGCCTTTCCGCAGCTTCTTGACAACAACCTGCTCTATGCGGAGACGTTGAGAGATGGAAATCGCAGAGCGAGGCGACTCATGCTCAAGCTCGGATTAGGGGCATATGCTATACCTCAATCCGTCTTAATTAATAAGGACGAGGTCCAGATGAATAGCAATATGCCTATGGAATATGGGGGATTTGCGAGTGTCCACGAGGGCTTCTATCGTGGTAATCGAGTCGCTATCAAGCGATTGCGTTGCCCTGTCGGTCATCAAGTAAGCACACATCATTAGTTGGAGCAATTATCCTATTTAATCCTTTTTAGAATTTCGACCAGAAGCCCTTCATCCGAGAAGTTCTTACGTGGAGAACCCTTTCTCATGACTACGTGTTGCCCTTCGTCGGGACTTACGAGGATTCCGGGTTCATACACCTAGTATCCCCATTCATGGAGAACGGAACGTTGGGCAACTGGAGAAATGAAAAGAATCCGAGCTCTTCTGAAGTTGAAATAATGGTATCGATCTCAACGGTTTTCACTTTACATGATTGTTGATGTCTCATAGATCTTGCGGGTAGCAGAAGGTGTCCAATACTTGCATTACGAAGGCGTAATTCACTGCGATTTACGTGGCGTGAGTGTGGATGAATATCGTCCCTTCATACTTAACTAAACCGGCTATAGACTAATATTCTACTCGATTCTAATCTCCAAGTCAGGATCGCCGACTTTGGTTTATCTCGAGATTCAAACGCGACGGCGACCAATAATACAACGGCGTCTAAAAACTTTGCCGCTCCGGAATTGTTACTTGATGAGGATGAAATTAGACACACAGAGAAGACGGATATCTATGCATTTGGATGTCTCTATTACGAGGTACGCAACCCAAGTGTGGAACCACAATCCCAGTGCTTATCTGTGCAGATCCATTTCAATTCGTTGCCATTCGGAACTAATACTTTTTACGCCGTTCAGCAAGTCAAGGAAGGGAAGCGCCCGCCGCGGAAGCCTGATCCACCATTGGGAGACGAAGCATGGAATTTAATTGGAAGATGTTGGGATCAGGACCCCGGTAGACGACCCACCATGGACGAGGTCGCCGAAATTATGGTTTCTTGGCCGCGATAAAGTGATTAAATGTTGTACTACTGATTTTGCCAACGTGGCTTTGTATGTTAGTTGTTTCTCATTACTATTAGTTCACACGTACATTACTACCATACACTACTATCCTACTAGACTGAAAGCGATAAAGCCAAAGAACATCACACCGACCTTATTTATTTATCTACATACTTGCACTGCACAACAAGGGATATCTCTCGACAATATGCTCGTTTTTTCTGGTGACCCCGAGTCTGCTTCAAGACAAAGGACTTCAAAGGCTGTTGCGCAAACCAAACCAAACCAAACTTGCAAACACGGATCCTCAAATTAGCCCTCGAGTTACCATTCCTCAGGGTACGTTTTAATGACGTCAGATTCAGGAGGCACCATGCCAATATGGCCGTGTTTGCTCTGGCTCCGAGACCAAATCAGCCATAGAACAACGCTCCGCTCGATTCTGAATTTCAAGTCATCAAAATCGCCGACTTTGGTTTATCTAGGGACTTGAACGCAACTGCAATCACTAATGAGATGTTCTACACACTTTGCCGCTCCAGCCGAGACTCGAGCAAGATAAACTTAAACACACGGAGAAGACGGACATTTACATGCGTACAGATCCACTTTCCCTTGCTGCCATTCGAACATAATCCCTTTTATCTCAAGGATGGGAATTCTCCGCGTCGGTTGTTGGATAATAAAGCATGAGATTTGATTGAAAGATTTTGATACCTCGATCTAGATCCGGCCACTGTTGAAGAGGTTGCGGAGACTTGGTCTTGATAAATTGTCAACTATTTTGTTGACAAACGAACTAAACAAATACACAGCGCTCAGCGGCAGGCTGTATTTCCATCAATCGCGATCAACAGGAGCGGGGTCTCTTACATTCAGGTCTATCTGTTCGGCACGTATACTAGTCTCAGCAAGCCAAAGATTACAATCGCAAACTGAAATGTGACGTGTGACGTTACGCGCCATGTTAAAGTTCCATTCCAGTGATGCCACAGTACTGCCAACGGGACTGCTAACCGATCTCCAACAGTTGCGATCGCGTGTCCCTCACGTATAAGAACGGAGACATTATGGTTCTTCAGAAAAGTAGCGGTCCATGTCCCATCTTGGAGGTCGCGTGCCTGTATTGTGGCAATATCAATGGTATGCAAATACAGGTGTCACTCACCCAATTGTAACTGTCAATGTTGCTTCCGAGTTGATCCTAACATGCGTCAGGTGGCCTAACACCCCAGAGCACCCACGCCAACCCCGCAGTGCTTATCTTCCCCGTTTACGCTCAACGGATTCGGCCGATGAAGTCCGTGATTTACTTGGTGCTTCGTGCGACGCAATATCCGGTCAGAAGGTCCGAATGATGCAATGTCGGAGTAAACAAGTCCCGAGAGGTCTCGACGCGTATAACTCTCGAATCAGGGAGTTCCCAAGAAGCAATTATCTCTGTTACATTCCACCAACAGGCGCACGACTTCAGACTTGTGCCCTCCTGCACACTGATTCTTTGCTTTTATCTGGCATAGGAGACGCGCGTTTCATTTTTTCTGTGACATTGAATACAACTATCTATTTATACCGAACTTTTCAAGTCGCCGGACTACAATCCTTACTTTCAACAGATAAGGATAATTTGCTGTAGATTGCTGTTGAAGGTATTGCAATTGCCTCATTAGGTCCTCCTAACCGGATACCACGTCTCGAGGTGAGGGCAGCCAACAGAACAGTCCTTTGACAATTTGACGAGCGATTGAAATAGAACCAAACAACTGCTATTGAAACTAGCACCCTTTGAGCGAGCGCAATGCCATGGAGAAAGTAGATCCGTCGGACGAGTCCGGTCCTTCCCGATTATCAACTCAAGCCTGTCAAGTTCTTAAAGTAATATAAACGGCGTGAAACAGTAAACCAATCCACACAACTCCCTCCCCCCCTCCCCCTCGTTGAGCCCCCGCCGCAACAATCACCTGGGAGCTTTAATACCTACCTGCTTTCCTTCGACACGCGAGCACTGCATGCAAAAGCAAAGCCTTGAAGTCCCTCCTGATATCTCTGGAGTCACCGCCTAGCATTTCTCTCCATCCACCATCAAACGTCCGCCTATTAACCAATCACGCGTAGTAGGCCATCTATCCCCCCGCATCGTTCAACTTACCAGTCGCCAACGTTGTTTCCAGCATCCCCTTCATTCATTCAGTCGGATTCTAAGTCCACCATCACACACGTCGTCTACTACTACTAGCCCACCGCCACGGCTGATGTCCCCCAACACTTACAACTCGAGCTCGAGGTCTCTGTTACCTCGCATTCCTACAGGGCGTTCTTCACCTAAGATGCCTCCCGATGCCACGCTACGTAACCAGCCTGGAAGTGGCGATATTTCTCCCACTCCCGGACACCGTAACGGAGGAGAGATGGTTCATTCGTTGGATCATAATCCAAGCGTTCTGAGACCCGTAGCTGACGCAAGGATGATCCGGGGTCAGGTCCACGCTGAGCTTGCGGGGAAAGAGGATGCACGTGTGGAGATGTGTACTAATGACCATCGTGTAACATTGATGCATCCCCACATTGCGATTCGTCAGTCCTTGGACGGCCAGAGAAACGGGGTGCAAGGTACCGTTGTACAAAGGGGGGTGGCCGAGTCCATTCCGGCTCGGACTCCCACGTCTAGACCTCCTGCAGCTCGTCATTTGCCTCCAAATGGGGAACTTCCCCGTAGGGCCCTTAGTCAGACTGGTCTGGGTCACTCCATTCCATCATCAGCTGAGCATGAAGAATTGTCTTTCATACGCGCGTCTAAGGAGGAAGCGAGCTCCCAATCACGTACACCTAGTCGCCAATCTACTGGCGATGCTCGGGATCAAGCGATCAAGATCGACAATAGACGCTTGCCACGACTTTTAAGCACCGGGAAACACTCAATTCAACCTCATCTCTCGGCTCTGCTTGATATCTTATGCGTGAGGATGAAGGTAAGTGCGCTCTAAATCGAACGACCTTTTAATCAAAACTCTTCCAGCGCAACGATGTGCCCTCGCTCGTGAATACGGCTGCGACAAACCACCTGATTACTATCCTCGGCGCGGAAGATTATGGAAGCGCTCCCGCTCTAATTACCAGAAATCGCGATGCCGTCAATTTGCTTGAGTTTCTCATGCATGTCAGTGCTGCCTTTTCGTTTCCTCTTAAACGTTGATCCGAACAGCCCTTTTTCAGATCTGGCACAGAGACCTACTAAGACGAATGAATCTGCAAGACGCGGATCGCAGAATGCGATGTCTTATTGTCGAGCTTTCTGCAACCGTAGAGGTGATCCCAGAGTCGGTCTTCGTTGATTTTCGCGATGTGCAACAAGTAGAGTCAAGTACGTTTGCCTCCGGGAGGTCTGCCGATGTGTATCACGGTCTGTATCACGGAAAGCGGGTTGCTTTAAGGCGGTCTCGCACTACTGGTCTGAGTGAGGTGAGAGCAAAAAAATCGTCGTCGTAATCTGCTAAGACCTTCTTCAGGACATGTGCCGAGAGACATTAATATGGTGGACACTCAAACACCAGAACGTCTTGCCCTGTTTGGGCGTGTATTTCACCAGTTGGCCCGGACAACTGACAAGCGTGTCACCATTCATGGAGAATGGAACCTTGTGGGACTGGAGAACCAGGGCTATGCGATTTGTTGGTGATATTGAACGGCTGGTAATGTTCATAAAGCAGCTAACTGAGGCGTAACTAATCGCTTCATCTAGATACTAGGGGTGGCCGAAGGTCTACAGTATCTACACGATGAGGGCGTCATTCATGGCGACCTGCATGGGGTGGGTCGTTTTTCTACCCCTGCACGTAAGTAGACTGAGCACGTCATTCTTTGCAGGATAACGTGCTCCTCGATTCCAATGGGCAACCCAAGATATCTGATTACGGTTTGGCACGGCACTCCGATTCTTTGCATATTGGGATCTCAGGATTGGCTTATGCTTTTGCGGCTCCTGAGTTAATCCAGGACGACGATAGTTTCGCCATTCGAACAGAGAAGACCGATATCTTCTCGTTTGGCCGCCTTTACTATCAGGTACGATGCATTCCTTGCCCCGGACCCTGCATCCTCAATCGAGTTTTCCTATCTATTGCTTAGATTCACTATGGGCGGAGACCGTTTGATGGGAAAGGTCAGTATTCTATCTCACATAAGGTGAAGAAGGGGATCCGCCCCAAGAAGATGGCAGAGCCGATTTTAAGCGACCGAGCTTGGGTGTTGATGTCCCAGTGTTGGCAGACTAATCCGACTAGGCGCCCAACGATGTCAATCATCGTTAAGACGATGCAGTCGTGGCCGTGGCCTCTCGCTTAGAGCGCGATAACAATACCCCCTTTTTTTTTATGCATAAAACACTAATACTCATTCCAACTTAAGAAACGCGAATAATCTGATCCTGCTCAATGTTGCATAATTGAAACAACTCGGAACTAATCAAATCATTGCTGAATGTATTTACTACATATACCCAATAACAATGTGCTGTTAACATCCTTCTGACCCTTTGTGCATGTCATCCCTTGTGCACTTGGATATTTGTCGGTTTCTATTATAAACGTGCCAATGCTACGCCCCTGCGATTTCGAATGCGAACACACTAAGATGTTTGATGGGATTCATTGCCCTTTGTTTCAGAGATACATTTACAAAGTATAAATCCTCTGACCATGATACTCGAAAAGGTGTGCCCGACGTGAGCGTGGCACCTTCTGACAATCAGGAGACATCTTCTAGAAGACTACCGTCGCTGAATGCCAGACAGTCGTACAAGTTAAGTCGTATGAATACTCTATGCAGCTTGTGTCCGATGTTTAGTATCGTTACACCGTGAATATAGTACGATTGTTCTGGAATGTTACTGTTAGCGAATAATGCCCAAGACAAGCAAGAAATTATGGAGATGGGTACCTTATGAAAACGTCGTCCTCTGCGCGAGCGCAGCGCATTCCAACATCAGAAGTTGTCTTCTTCCAACAGACTATCGTCGTCCCATTCCGACTCGCAGTCAGAATTCTTGCGTCTCCACGAAATCATAATATCCACAACGTCATCAATGGAAGGTCGTTTAATGGGATTTTGATCCCAACACCTTTCAATTAAATTCCATGCTTCATCTTCCAATGGTGGATTGGGCTTCCGCGGCGGGTGCTTCCCTTCCTTGACCTGCTGAACGGCGTAAAAAGTATTAGTCCCGAATGGCAACGAATTGAAATGGATCTGTACAATGATAAGCACTGTGATTGTGGTTCCACATTTGGACCACGTACCTCGTAATAGAGACATCCAAAGGCATAGATATCCGTCTTCTTTGTGTGTCTAATTTTATCCTCATCAACTAACAATTCCGGAGCGGCGAAGTGCTTAGACTCGACGGTTGCCGGCGCGTTTGAATCTCGAGATAAACCAAAGTCGGCAATCCTGACTCGGAGATTAGAATCGAGCAGGACATGGACCTATAGCAGGTTTAGTTAAGTTTGAAGGGACGACACTCGTGTACACTCACGCCACGTAAATCACAATGAATTACGCCTTCGTAATGCATGTATTGGACACCTTCGGCTACCCGCAAGATCTATCATGATTCATGAAACGTCAACGATCATGTAAAGTGATAATCACTGAGATCGATACCATTATTTCGACTTCGGAAGCGCTAGGATTCTTTTCATTTCTCCAGTTACGCAACGTTTCGTTCTCCATTAACGGGGACACTAGGTGTATGAACCCGGAATCCCCGTAAGTCCCGATGAAGGGCAACACGTAGTCATGAGAAAGAGTTCTCCACATAAGAACTTCTCGGATGACGGGCTCCTGGTCGAAATACTAAAAAGGATTAAATAGGATAATTGCTCCAACTAATGATGTGTGCTTACATGGTGACTGATGGTCGCTTGACAGCGATTCGATTACCACGATAGGAGCCCTCGTGGACACTCGCATATCCTCCATATTCCATAGGCAAATTGCTATTTATCTGGACCTCGTTCTTATTAATTAAGACGGATTGAGGTACAACATGTGCCCCTAATCCAAGCTTGAGCATGAGGCGCCTCGCTCTATAATTACCTTCTCGAGACGTCGTTACGCGAAGCAAGTTATGGTCCAAAAGCTGAAAAAATGTTAGTTTGACAGGCTGTAAAGCATAAAAACTCACGTAGACAATCAACTCGATTAGACTCGAAGCATCCATTTTGTTATTCACTTTCGATGGTATCTTCGCATAGTCATGCATGCTCAGTAGATAATTCATGAAGTCAACGGTGCTGAGAGGAACAACGGTCATCACATGTTCACCAGGCTACGAAATATGCTCAGCACCAGAGAAGGAAGAAGATGAAGTCAGTATCATACCCCTTTCTCCTGGAGAACCTTTAGCAATGCAGCTAGAGACGCATCAGAGTTTGATGTACTTGGGTAGCGTGCAGTGACTGCATTTATAAGTTTCCCAATTGTATGACGATCAATGTTTCGGGGATCCAAGGATCGTGGAGGTCGTAACGCGTCCCCTGAGGCGACAGACGTGGTAGGGCAATGATAATTATTGACGATCTGTGAAATCGGAATTATTGACAAATCTTGCACAACTTGGATACCTAAGCACAATAACCTCTGTAAATTGGCTACCGGTCACAAAGACGCTGTGTGCCCCATGGAAAAGGCCGCCCTGAAGATCTCCTGACATGCCAATTACGGAGGTGGAGACATCTATGTGTATAATGAAGTCATCGGCATCTTGCTTACTGTGGCCGCTGTAGTACGCGGCATGTTTGGAAGTTGACTGTAATACTTGTTAAATCGTAGGTTTGAGGTAAGCAATCATGGTGCTGACCTGCCCGTGTTGCTGACATTATTCCTATCACTCTCGCAAAGATCAGACATTGATAGTGCACGCTTGCGAGAGGTTGTCGAGGATAAGGGCTCCATGGTGATGGCGAGAGCGAAAGATGAAGGGAAGGCGCCTCATCATGGCGCTAGCGTCCGTGTCCGAGTCACAGCCTCACCTAAGGCTGTGCTCCTCGTCAGTTTTTCCCTCTACACGACATTATTCTGCGAAAGGGATGAGCTAGACTGTTAGAGGTTCTGTTCAAACCAAGGTAAAATAGGATACCGATTGGGAATTTCACTGCGCCGCTTTGCTCCTCATCTCGTCAGCTTTCTCGCCGCCATACCGTCCCTGTCAATTCCCACCTCTCCATCCTGCTCATAGAAGCAGACTTTTCTCTGAATCACCGGCATACTGAAGAGGATGACGCGATCGGGATAGAGTCTGTGCGTGCCGGTAAGGGACGGTCAACACAGGTACATCCCCAACGGGCTCGTTCCTTGCACTGATGGACACCACCGGTTCCCCCATGTAAGGTACCAGGGTACTCCAGCCCATACGGAATCCGCGCCCACCGGCGTCTCGCTCATCCGGCAATGGTAACCCTGGATCTGCGGTGGGTCCATGAATGACCTGGCCACATTGATCATCGATCACCAGTGAGCGCTGTTCGCGTCATATTCGAAATCAATATTCGCCTGAGGTGGCAAGTATGGAGGTGGAAGATGGAGTAAGTGTCGGTGTTTGACATTGCTGGATGTATTGGATGAAATTGAAAATTTGATAGGCTTGGCAACCGACGCGTGACGGCGGCACCACCGCGCTCATTATTTGAAAATTCATTAATCATTGGAGAACTTCAAAAAAAAGCACGCTCTAACCTATCTCATTCCTGGTAAATATGTAAACGATCCAATCCTGGAATACGTATAAAAGCTTTGAAAAATGCACTCAGTAAACAACTCAGAACTATCTTACGGAACTATATGTTAGTATTATTGCTTTGAAAACGCTAATAGAATGGTTATTCTGGCATCAGGCCAAGCGGGAAATCTTTGAAATGATGAAAACAAATCATAATATGTCCACGGAAGGTTGTCTAGTAGGATCTTGGTTCCAGTATCTTTCGATCAAGTCCCATGTTTCGCCACTTAACGGTGGATCAGTGAGCCCATCGAGGACGTTTTCCCAGCTTGACCTCAATGACTTGGACGTAAGAGAATTTATCAAAATAGGCCTCCATGGATGCTTTGAGGATCCCAATTTCACGATTTGATGACTTTTCCAATGGAGGTTAAATACCCGTATCTAGCAATGAGCGCATCCATGGTAGAACTGCATTTAAAAGCTTTACAATTGTATGATGGTCAATGTTTCGGCCATGCGAGGTTCCTAACTTTCGTAATCCGCCCGCTGGGACGGCAGATATGGTAGGGGAATGATAATTATTGACTATCTGCAGCATCGGAGTTATTAAATAACACATCTCACACAAAGGATGGATAACCTCTGTAAATTGGCTAGCAGTCACAGCGACGTTGTGAAAAAGACTATTCAGAAGATCTCCTGACATATTTGTTACAGCGAGGTCGACATATACAAAATTGGCAATCCTCGTACTCACTGTGGCAGTCATCCACACTAATCTTCTTAGTTTTCTTCTTGTCACACTCGCAAACATCAGACTTTGATGGTGCATGCTTGCGAGCAGTTGTCGAGGATGAAGGATCCACAATGATAGCGGGTGTGGAAGATGACGGGAAGGCATGACGGTCTGAGCGCTAGTTCTCGTTAGTCACTGGTCAAGGCTGTGTGCTCTCGGCCTCTGCTCTCCTTATCGACATTGTCCTGCAGAAGAGACGGGTTGCAGCGTTAATGGTTTGCTTCAACTCTCTAAGGTAAAAAGGCGTACCGCATGCCATCTCGTCTACTCGTCCCTATTGTCGCTAGAACCCAAGCACCCTGTCAATTCCCAGTCTTCCACTGAATCTCACTCATAGAAGCAGGTTTTTCTCCGAATGCACCACGGGCATACTGAGAGGAAGGTTCCCGGCACGAATGGGATAGGGTATGTGCGGTAACGGACGCCGGTTAACCTTGCAGGTACATCCCCGACCGGCTCTTTCCTTCGTATTGATGCGCTGATGGACATCACTGGTTCCCCTATGCAAGATAGCAAGGTTTATCGACCGATACGGAGTCTGCGCCCACTGGCGGCTCGCCCATCCGGTAATAGCAACTCCGGATCTGCGGTGGGTCCACGAATGACCCTGCTTCAATGATCACCGGTGGGCGCCGTCCAATTGCGTCATGTTCGGAATTCAGTATTCGCCAGAGGCGGCAAGTATGTATGGAGGCGGAAGATGGAGACGGTGTTTGACGTGGCTGGATTTATTTTGATGAAAATTTGTTGGCAGGCGCGCGACGCGCGTGACGACGGCACCGCAGCGCTCGTCATTTGGATGAAAAAAGTAAATATTGCACGCTCTGGATCTCGTTCTCGGTATACAGCGTCCGAGCTCTCTCAGCGAAGATTGTCGGGTGAGAAACTGAAAGGCCAATATATCTCACCAAACATACTCATTTTCCCTGTTTCTAGAGGTGCCTTCGTACGGTGTCAAGTCATCATACATAACAAGCCAGGTTGCTCTCCTCGTCTAGCTGAGACTAGCTCCGCTCGTATGTCTCCAACCGTTCTCAATACCGAGGCTTACACAATGCAAACCAGCCTCCCAGATCTCCCTTTTACGAACTATGGAGACGCAGAACCTCGTCCAAATGCTCCCCACAGTACTTCCAAATCAACTCCGCGAAAGTATTCTAAGACCGACCTTCAGACGCTCATGCCTTGGGACTCCTTCCCTGATGACATTGACCAAGTCATCCAATCTGCAATCAACCATGCCAATTTACCTCTTACTCCATTCATCCTCAATATCCCAACAATGTCAAGATTCGTGGAAAACGAACAAAAGCTTCATACTCACGCAACAGTCGCATTACACGAGGGGGTCGAACGGGTCTTGCAGATGTTTGGGGTGAATGGATGGTTCGCCCTGCCAGGCGGCGGGAATGCTGCGATTATAGGAGATCCGGATTTCTCGTGGGTCATGGACGGTCCTCCGGGTCAGGCTGCACAGCTGCACCCGAAACTTGTCGTATGGTGTCTCTGTCACTACATGTGTATTCGCTAAATCTCGCTGATGTAGATTGAGTACAAAACCTGGTGGTCTGTGGATCTGGTGATGAAGAATCTTCTCGATGCCTTCGATGGCACTCGTCATGACACCCCCAGTACACGATCCTTACACGCTCTCGAACAAACTTACGGATATATGACTTTTAACAATAACAAGTTTGGTATCCTTAGCAATTGGAAGCGTGCGTTGTTCCTGCGCCGTGCCGAAACGCAAGATCGCAAGACCCTTGAATATTACCTCGTCGAACTGGATGGACCTCTCTCGATGTTGAAAGCGTGGGTCGGCATGATATTGCTTGCAAGGGACAACTGGTTCTATGCATCCCCCACCCCATCCCGCCCCCCCCACGGATCGGCATTTCAGAGCCTCGAAGGCTCCCCGCAAGGAAAGGAGGGCAGCCGTTGCCAACGCTGAAGGATATCATATGCAGCCTGTCAATAGTACCTACCAGTGCCTCCCTATAGACTTTCGCCTATGTCACTTTGACATCAGCACCGCTCGCCGTGGATCGAGCGGTTGCACAGTAAGAGCGCAACTTCTACCACGATCTGCCGGGGGAAATATTACCCAAGTTGTCTGCAAAGTTGTCGATATCACGCGCTATCCCGAAGTACCAAATCCCCTAGAAGATGAAGCCCGTGCCTACGCCGCTCTACAAGACCTCCAAGGCGATGTGATCCCCATACTGCGCGGCTTCTACGAAGTTTGGGGGATTGTGCGTTTCCTTGCTTTAGAACCTGTCGGCGATGCTATTTCCGAGGACGAACCCATTGACCACGCCCTTCGCATGAAGATGAGGACGGCTTTACAACGCGTTCACGATGCTGGATTTATCCACGGCGATATTGCACGTCGTAATTTTTGCAGGACAGAAAACAACGATGTCTTCTTGGTGGACTTGGAGGGATCTCAACTTTCCGTGAACCCAGCTGATTTGATTGATGAAATGAATCAAGTAGATGAATTGTAGATTCTACTTATACTCCCAAATTTGACTGTTTGCAACCGTGACCAAACATGACAGTGAACGCTCCTGTTCACGAGTGATCCCCAGTCAAAGGTCTGTCTCCCCGAGATCGCCAGAATTAGCCTGAGGCAGCTAACATCTGTTCTGCAAGGCTCATCATTGCGAAAAAAGTAAGTATTGTGCGCTCTGGATCTCGTTCTCGGTATACAGCATCTCAGCGAAGATTGTCAGGTGAGAAACTGAAAGGCCAGCATGTCTCACCGCACATACTCATTTTCCCTGTTTCTAGTGCTTCCAAAACGTCGAACTGGAACATCCTGAAATCAACATCCGGACGACTTGAAAAGGTGCACCTGGGTGAACGCGAACTTGTAGCGCAATACTGTAATTATCATATGATTATCGTCGATGTCGATCGAGTCAGCGACCCTAATCTCCATCTGATCAATTTTGTTTGGTGCAGTGGTGTTGTGTAGATCGTGTTCCGCCGCCGGTAACTTTTTATTACCCAGCTGATATATTACAATGAACGCCATGATGCGCCTCTCCTACGATTCTGGAATAGCTTTATCCGTTACACTTTAGCTATATGAGCACTAGGGGCGGTCTGCTGCAAATAGAAGCAGAGCTACGCATCCAGTATCTGGCCTCAACGTTCTCATGTTCCTTACTTTCCGCTGATGCGTTTTCTCCCGCAGAGTTCCCACAAGACAATTACGATTGTCCTTAATCGTCATTGACTTTCTTGCGTCTCCTAATATATCCATTTCATGTCTTATATTGCCTTTATGGTACCTGGTATAGGAAGTTCAATGTTATCTTTAGCCCCATCATAGTACCAACAATGGCAGTGTCCCGGTACGTTACCCAACTGATAGATTGTAAAACAGGGAATGGCGAGTGACCGTGCTCGCCATTCTAGCGTGCTAGCCACATGGATATCCAGGGCCTACTACATATTAGTGCCTCGCCACCGGCAGAATGTATCACCGTCATATGGTCTAGACCGTATTCAGGGCACTTTTTAACAATAGAAGCAGTCCAACGGAACCGCCAATACTGAACCGGTGTTCGTTCAAACTTGAATCAGTGGCAACGCCGCGGAAAATGCATGACCCGAAAGGCCTCTGCACCCCAGTTTAAACATGATATCGAAAATGGCGCTTGGCATGTTTGATGATAACCTGTGACTTTTACGACATAACACCACTTAGGCAATGTTGGAAGACATCAGTGTCTGAACGGAATTCGATCATCAGAATCAGAGGAACAACTTGGTAACCACATGGCAGGGCGCTTACCCCGATAATCAACGTCGAACGAAGCTAAAGCCACCAATTCATTGGGATATCCGGGATGGAGAAGGTCCGGGTCTCCTTCCGCAATTGAACAGTGATAGGTATTCGTCTGTCGCGTATCCGCAGCAGGTACACATAACAATCATTACGCGCCCATAACATGAAGGTGTGAGCGTGAGCGAGTCTTTCTTCAGTCTTCAAAAGGATAGACAATCTTTAATGTCCTGTCGGTCCTATGTCCGTAGATGAGTTATATGAAAGATAAATGAAAAGAGCGCTCATTCATATCCTTCGAGGCCCTCGCTCCAACGGTTCTTCAAGTTTCATCGATTCGATTTCCTAGATCCATGACCGTGAGACGAGGTATCAGAAAGAGCCATAGCTAGGTTGATGGGTTACGAGACTATGCGCATAAGGTTTGCGAAAGATACTTACTTTCTCATGCGACATGGGTGCGGGCGGATCCAGCCTGCCGGAGCCAGCCTTCCATTCTTGCAATAGGTTAGAGCGCAGATAACTTGACTATCCAGAATTTAGAATTTCAACCGTCATTCAGTTCTCCTTACGGCCCTCGAGTATCTAGATGGTGGAGCAGGAGATACTCCGTCGCTTAACTTGCTCAAGATCTTCGCGGCCTGGATATACGTGTTTTCGGGGATGTTGGTCTCATCAGAAATCAGGTGTCAGGGTGTGTCGTGCTGTAATCGTTCGGAGAGTTATGTATTGAGTTCTGCAGTTTGAAGAGATAGACAGTTCGCTTGCAGCGGTTGCATCGGAGCGGTCACGCGAGATCGTATATATTAAAAGTCACGTGCCACCCGGCCCTAAAGTTGCACAACCGCGTCTCCCGACTTGACGACAAAGTTGCCTTGGAGACTACGTATCACAACCGATGTTTTTATTGTGCTCTTTATTCTTCAATTGGTGAATGTCTTTGCCAGCCAGGGCTTCCATCGCAACGCCATCGATCTCCAGGAAATGAAGTCCTGATGAGGCTAGAGTTATTCATTACAGGTGGCGAGTGTGGTCCGAACCAGCTCCTGGTTACACGAATTGGAACACAATAACGCCGTTAAGCACCGCAATTAGGTCTGGTGAGTGCAAAAGACTCGATTTAGCAGCTCATAAACCATCCTTGTTCTTACTAAAAGCGTACAAAGAGCTTCCGGCTTGCCGAGTGCACTGGTCACTAAGAAACGTGTGTAAATGTGCAATAGCTTGTTAAGAAGCAAGGATGACTATTTCCTGTGCATTCGATGCCATTGTTCTACATGAATGTGGTAAGATGATAAAATAGGTTCACGAAAAATCCCTTTTTGTTTCATTTTTGCGGCAACACGTCGGTGTCACGCAATAATTGTGGGCACCGCATTATTAAATTCGAAAGGGGCAAATATGCTCGAGGTAATGCCGCTGAACGGTTATTTTTGATTACAAGGAAACCAGAGGTGAAGAACACCTTCTTGCAGGATAAGCCGGTTAACCTTGCTCTAATCCTGGAAGAAGGCCTTCTGAAGCACGGTAAAGGCGTGTTGCATATATAAAGCATCCCTATTTGTGCCGCTAAAGCTCTCCACACTCTCTTTCGCTCTACTACCTTGCCGCTCAGTACCCGGTCTGACTTGTATCTACCTCGATTTGTGGCATCAAGAAACGGAAATAATCCGGTGATGAACTGATTCCCTTCCTATTCGGACTCGGACTGCACCGCTGGCATTGCTCCTTGCATCGCTTTCATGTCATTCTCCTCCGCTCATAATCGGGCTTGCCAGCGATAACATATCACAAACACTAACTTCCTTTTTTGATTCTCACCACGATAGCCAGATATGATCAACCGAAACCGAACATGGTAACTTAAAGGGAAAGGTCGTATAATCGTTGGTTACCGGCACCGAAACTGCCATCCACTTATTCCCCAAAGTCGACGATACCTAATCTGTCCAAATCCACGACCCAAACCAACCTTGAGCGCTCTCCCAACTCGAAAAGTAAGTACAGGTTCAAACATACGGACGGAGAGAGAACATTCCTCACATCAATTTCACAGGAACTCGGAAATTGAGATCACCGAAAGACATTCGAGACTTACCTTTTCCCAAGCCCCACCGATACTGTGACTCGCTCGCTAGCTAGCGTGGGCATCTTCAATTCAAGCTTTCCCCCAGTGCGAAGATCATGGCCATCCCCGAATCGAGTCTACTACATTGACATCCCCGAACCCTAAACCCACGCACTTGCTCAGGAGTTCACACACGCGAGGGCCATCACCCTTTCCAAAGAGTTCCATGCACCTAACCCATGGCTTCGCCCGCACATCCGCATTAATATCAATAAAGGGTAAGATAACCTCTTTTCCCGAGAACTGAGTCCGACTCGAGCCGTGGTAAACAACGGAGACAATGACTTTCAATGAACTACTTACTAACGAACTAACGATGTCGTAAAAGTTTTCCGGGTCGCCCATGCGCTACCCGACATAGTGGTGAACGACCAAGCGAGCAGGTTTCCCGTCGAAATTTCGAATGTATTATGTGTCATGGAATTACATCACTCCAACCCCCGTGTTCCTCCGTCCTTTTCGTCATGGGTAAAGCAGCGGATTTGGTCAATTCCGACGATAAGGTCCCCAAGTCAGGTCCCAAAGGTCCACATACACACAGACATCACCCAGCGCCTCAGGCCCACGCTCACGCTTATACAGTGCTAACTTACCCGCCCGCACGAGATCTCAAACTCGCCCGTGGTTTCTCATGTCGTCCCAAAATGGCAAATCTTATCCTCAACGCCGCAATAACGCCCCCAGTTTTTTCTGATTGGACTCTTTGCGGAATTAGGTTATATTACTCAATCTCATTTCATCATCAGTTCATCATCTTTTCCCGCCTTATTGTTCTCTTGCGATTGCTTCTTTTCCTGAACGAATCTAAAGAGACTATGGCTCACTCGGCACGGCACGAACATTATACACACACAACACACACACACACTTTATTTATTCACAGCCCCGTTCGCGGATATGGTCAGAATCAAAAAAGAAAGATCCAATAAGCAAGTGGGTGGGTATGTATGTACACAAGCACACGAGCGTTAGTAGCAATAAGTTGACCGGTGATCGAGTGGGGCGGACGATGGAAGAAATAATAAGACACGGGGGAGGGAGGAGGGGGGTATGGGTATATGCGAGAGTTCATGATGGTATGTATGGATATGAGTATATGAACAGTTCGTGAGGGGGAATCAATAGGTACGTCGTGAAAGATCAAGTTCGGCCGTGATGAACGTGAGGATGGATGTTGAGACGGACCGCCATCAAGACGTGTTCAACTCGGATGCGGACTGGTATGCGGTAGAGGAAGAGTAGGGGGCCTAGGTGTACAGATGAAGGGAAGCAGTTGAACAGAAATATACAAGTGGGCTTCCACGAACGCGACCAGGGGGGGTAAAGAGAACAGAAAACATATATAAAGATACCTGATCGATTCGAAAGAATGTGATGACGTGCGGGGGACTATGCAAAAGAAAAGTCTTGGGGATCTCATATCCATACAGAGGTATACCAAGATAATCCGGATGCTTGACGCACAGCGCCGCGCGTTCCGACACTCAGAATCCGTGTCCTGCCATCATTTCTTCAAACATGAGGATATTGTTCATGTGTCGAACGTCGTTCTCGAAGTGTTGTTGTCCTTCTAGTGCCTGCGTAAAGTCCTGTCCAAAGACGAGCCCGGGAGCGGTGTTGAAACCGACGTCGTCGGAACATTTCGGTAGTTCGAGCTCGATTGGTGGGATAGCGCGCAAGTCAAAGTCGTCGTTGGTCAACAGGGTATCGCCGCTCGAGGCCCAGAGGCTATCAGACTCCCATCCAAAGTTCGCGAGGTCCGGCTGCTGCGTGAACTGGAAGGTCAGGTTGTGATCAGACGATTGACACGCCTCGAGTGATGGTTGATGCTCGCAGGTGGAAGGCATCGTCAGCTGGGCGAAAGAGTTGGCGAGGAGAGCCGATGTAGGCGAGAACGGCGTCGAGTCAGGTGATGATGGACTTGTTGAAGGTATCGTCGATGCAGGAGACACTAAAGAGCTGGGAAGCAAAAAGTTGTCTTGCGGCATGGTCAACACATGTAGCTGCGGCTGTTCGGCAGCACGTAAACTCGGCTGGTCAGGTATGTTGTACAAATTGCATAAGTAATCATTCGTCTATACGGTCAATCAGTCATCATGTCATCGTAACAAACACGCGTAGCTTACCGAGAGTGCGTCAAATTGACTCGTCTGATTGAAGGGCTGAGGTGGCACCAAGAGACTTTCGTTGGGTATACATGCCGATAAATCCTCGATCCCTGTTTGTGATGGTCGGCGGCTGATCATGGGAAGAAGAGACGGCGATGCCGGGCATGATGGGGTCATGTGGTAGACATTGGGTATCTGGATGGCCTGGTGGTATGGAGGGGGCGTCGGTGCAGATGCGGATCGACCGTGATGTCGAGGAAGAGCCATAGGTACGACAAAGGATAGGCTTTCGTTGTCGGTCTCGTGTTCGTTCTCATGACGGCGACTCTTGAGTGACTTCTTTGGTTTTGGCTTGTCCTTGGAACGTTGAGGCCTGTAAACGTAGTTGGGGTACATCTGCTCGTGCTCCTTCTTCTTTTCCTTGGCCAAATGCTCCCAATACTGCCTTTCCTCCGGGGACAGGCTCTTCCACTGCTGGCTGATAGTTTTCGAGAGGTCCGCCTGGCGTTGCTTTTTGACAGGGGATTCTAAAGCGCCCTCCTCCTGCTGGCGGTCCTCGCAGCATTTGCGGCGGAATAAGATGAAGGCATTCTCCGGTCTCTTGATATAGTCCTCATCTCCCTTTTTGGGCCGACGCTCAACGTCAGTCGAAGAAGACTTTCGACGCTTGTGTAGGTGTGCTTGTGATGATAAAGGGGAAGAAGGTCGTAAAGACTGATCGGGGGATAAAGTGCGTGGCATTTGCGATATATTACATTGTAAAGGGAGCGAACGGAGGTCGGGTTCAAAGGGTGAGTGCGAAGGTGAAGAGTAGGGACTGTCCTGAGCAGTAGGGAATGTGAAGGCGCGAGGAGTTGGAGAGATGATGGCGAAGGTAGGAGGTTGGGGCACGTCCGTGGCCACTTCAAGTGCTGTGTGTGAGAGATTAGCTGTGGGTTGTTGGATTGAACGATGAAGAGACTTACATCTGGACTGGATATCGCGTGTTCTTAGAGCGGGCATGATGTGTCTTGATACAAAGGTAGAGAGTCAGTGAACAAAGGCAATCGTTAGGGGAATGAAGGGAGGAGCTCCAGCGCGCAGGTGAGAGAGAGAGAGAAAGAAAAAGATGATGGGGTTTGGCTTGAACTGCCGGTGTTTTTCTTTACTCTCTGGGTCGGAGAACAATTGCACGAGCGGGGCACGAAGCGAAACAATACGGGAGATCGTTTTATAGTGAACGGATTCTGATTTGGCCCTTGGATGCCGATTCGGTATGGCGCGAATCTCGATATACTAGTTGCGATCTGTTTGGCACAGCAATGGAGGACCTCTTTTATTGTCTCCCGCTAGTCAGATCTCTCTAATATTTCCCCGCACGGTCCTCACCCACGTAACCACGTCCCTCTCAACGACCCTCTTTTCCGCCATCTACGGCGCTCTGACCGCCGGCCGTTCCGGTTCCGTTCCTCCGGTTCACTCCCGCCCCTACTAACTCTTACCTTAACTCTTCCTCTTCACAGTTTTAACGCGATATACCCTACACTTAACTAACCTATCCTCTACAATGGTTATACGGCACACCGTGTGACCATAACGCCATCACCCAAATTAGGTCGCCGCTCTCTCTTTCAACTTTCCTTTTTCGGTCACTCTCCCCACGGAATTCTCCCATTGGCGATGAGCATGGACATTATGAGATAAATAACCCATTATCAAATTTCGTCCTACTTAGAGATATACGAGATCTATGACCTCCGGGAATCTCTTCATGCTCCGTGATTTGTGTTATTATGGAAAATCGACGCTCGCGCTCTGCTCTCCGTGGCGCATCTCCTGTCAGATATACTCATTTCCTTTTTCTGCCTCACCGGAATCACTTACTCACGTGGTTGAGATGATACGTCCATTACCCAGCCACAGAATGGGCAGTGGACCTTAATTGCCGCTCCATCGCCGATATCATAAGAGCGATAAAGCCTTGTACGGGTATTTTCCAAGTCCCGTTGCCATCTCGCTTACTGCTAATGACGCAAATATTCTTCCCTTCAAGCATCCTAATACCATGAAATGACGTCGATTTGCAGCCGGAGCCTCGACCGTAACTTTCATCTAACACGTTTGAGTAACTGTCACGTTAGATGATCGGCGATATTTGGGTCGCTTCACATATGGCTACCTCATTGTCTACCATTTTAAGCAGTGCACGAGTCATAAGATTAAGATTTCAAAGAGAATGTGTGCATTTTGGGCTGCCGTTTCCAAGGTCCAGGGCTAATTACTTTTTCGATCGCACGAGATAGACTGGCCTTCGTGTGCCCATCACCCTAATATGTTCCGAATATGTTGTAGAATCATCTTTATCCGGCCAAACGGCTCCCTCTACACAACAACCGGAGTGTGTGAGAAGCGCTCGTTTCACGTGCTCTCGGACAGTGCTCGCGGAACACAACCGCGCTCGCCCGTCCACGCTAACAAATCGACACGGGAACGACTGCGCAGACATCGCATTCATTTGAGATGTCCCAGGACATTACTTGCCCGTATCACGGAATCTTTCAGATTTAGATTCAGCGAACAATGTGTGACAGGAATAGTCCAGACATGTCCCGTTCACAAGTCAGAGAATACACCATTGTCAAGTAGTACAACTCATATTAGTTCACGAGAAGGTTGATCGGCTATTGCGTATCACAGCGATAACAGTGAGTCATAGTAACGAGCGAAGCACCAAGTATTACTCACGAAAGATCGCGGGAATATCCAGAATCCAAAGCTAGCTATTGCTTTCAAACGGCAGCGGCATGCTGGCACCTCAGGTACGTACGTCCAGACCACATGAAACATTGCGAAAGACTCGATGGGCATTGTCCTTACGAAATCGGGGGAATCGTCGTCGGTCAAATAGCATTGTAATGCAGAAACACGAAAGTCTATTTTAGTCTGTCAGACTCTTGAACGGAAAAATGCGAGTTCATTTACCGTACAGTCGGAGAGTGACATACTATGATTGCCCTAAGGATGAGCGTATCCCCCTCCATTCCCAACTATTTTGCATTGTGATGATTGCGCGAATAAACCCGATCCCCAACTTTTTTTCGTTCGGGTGACGACCCTCTGTGCATTACGAGATGCGCGGTTAACGGCTGCGCCAATGCTGTTATGATCTAGAACCATCTCCCTACGCACTATTACGCCTAGCGCAGGAATAACTTGAATCATTCACAGACTAGTAATCGCTAGTGTTCAAGACAAGAAACATGGGTTATGGGTATGAACGGTACCGCCTGTACGTGTGCCTAGGATTAACGGCACTGTTTAGATTTTAACTGACAGTCGAACGTACGCGACCCCGGGTAAAAAAACAAAAGTCGGGTCAGATCCAAAAAATATTGGTCCAGGCTAGTCTGTCTGACCCGTTGTGTTATCAGAGTCGCCAGAGTGTGCAAGACTCGACCGGCAGTAGGCGTTTAGGAGGGGAACGTGGATGACGCGTGTTGACTCAAAGTTCGGGCGGGAATGACGTAACGACGCGCCGAACCGCAGCCTCGCGTCATGGCAAACACTCATCGCAAGCGGCCTCGCTCTCGCGCTTCCACACCCACAACCTCATCTATAAACGTAACAGAACCGTCAGAACCACCACACAAAACTAAAAAACTCAAACTACACGCCTCTTATACGCTCCAATCACCTTTCCCGGACTTTACTCGCCCGAGCCCGGAAGAAGCCCAAGAAGTGTTTAACATCCTTTCGAAAGCCCACTCTCCCGACGGCGTGCACAGACTCGAGCCTTCTTCTTCTTCTTCTTCAGACAACTCTGCCGAATCGTGCGGGAACGTTCCGGACGTGATCGAAGCGCTTATCGGGACCATTCTCTCACAGAACACGTCCGCGAAGAACAGTTCCGCGGCAAAGGCGAACCTTGATGCCCAATTCGGGAGAAATAACTTTGCCGCGATAGCGGACGCGCCTAGGAAAGAGGTCGTAGATGCGATCAGAAACGGAGGGTTGGCTAATAAGAAAGCGGGTACGATTCAGAATATTCTGCGTTCTGTTAAAGAAAAGCACGGCGTGTATTCGTTGCAGCATTTGGCTAGCAGCTCCATGGAGAACGAAGAGATTATGAGAGAACTCATGTCGTACGACGGGGTAGGGCCCAAAACGGCCTCTTGCGTACTCCTTTTTTGCCTTGGGAGAGATTCGTTCGCGGTCGATACGCACGTCTACAGATTGAGTAGGCTCCTGGGTTGGGTGCCTGGGAAGGCGGACAAAGTTTTGGCGCAGGCACACTTGGATTTGCGCATCCCTGACGAACTCAAGTACGGTTTACATGTTCTGATGATCCAACATGGGAGAGTTTGCAAGGGTTGCAGGAAATCAGCTAGCGGAAATTGCGTTTTGAAGATTTACGTGGGGCAAAGGGTTGGCTAGGGCTCAAGTTTAAGAGACGGCGAGGGAGAGTACAAGTGATAAATGATTGATCCTTTCTCATTGCAAGGGTTTCCTGTGGTTTGAGAAATACACATTGAATCAGGTTCCCAGGATTCGACAGCGCTAACGCGCCTTTGGCCCTCCCAATCAAGATTTGGTCCTGCTTGCGAGGGCGCACTCTAACCGGAAAAGGTAAATACGATCCACGGCGGGATCTCACGATCTGATGGTCACTCGGAGCACGAGGCTACGAGATCTATTTTTAGTGAGAGGCAGAATTTCAGGAACCACGGCTTGTTAAATGACGAGGCTGGCTCGGGAATGCAATATGTTTCCGATTTGCCGCTCGGTAAGTTTTTCGTATTTGAAATTCCTCTGGATGGTCGGTAATTGGGCAGAAAAAGGCCAAATGAAAGCCGGGTGCCGCCCATCCCGCCCTGTTGAATTTGGGGTGATTGAAGGTCTAGACCCTTCCAACGCGCGTGGGACGCCCGTCAAGCGCCCGATTAGAATCCCGTTCCTCCCAGTCCCGTCGGGGTGAATAATGTTTAGTTACCGCTGACAGTGATCCCTTATGGAAAAGGTCAAACTGGCTACCACAACAACTAAAGCGGAAATGCGTGTATTGCCAACCTCAATATATCTATCTACATTACCCATGGCCCGACTCGCAATTGGGCCCGTGTCTTCTTTCCCTTCGGCTATGAAATGCGCCTTGCGTGCAATTGGGGCTCTGATGTTCTGATGCATCGTTTGTTTGTTTGCTGCTACTCTATCAATGCTCTCACATTCAGCCAACAGATTTTCTGCGGGCCCGGTGATTGATTCGATGTCGAGACATCTTGTCTTGCCGCAATGTTTACCTTATCAGGAATTTTGATAGATTATCTCTTCCAGAACAGAGGAATGGACCATCGGCAGTGATACAGTGAGTCGGTAGACATTCGGGTATCAAGAACCCTCGTTTTCGAACCGTAAGATATGGTCGGGACGCTGAACATTTTGGGGTGCGTGAGTGCTCATGGATTGATTGATAAGGGGACTGTAACTGATATGATAGTTAGCGTGGAACTATCATATTCCTCCTGAGTCAGCAGTGTTCCATAAATGGTCCCGCTCACACAAAAGAAGGTGTTTATGGCAATACTAGCGGTTTTGTGGTTTAGGATAACTCGCCCATTGAATTTTTTGATGATGGTGGCGGTTTACGCTAGCGTTTCGCTAGTGTCTCAAGGCCTACAATGAGAAACCGGAACTTGAAACATATGCAAATGGGTGGGCGGGAGTGGCTGAGACGGGAAAAGACGTCCATTGTTCGTCTCGGATCCAAAATGCGAGTGGCACCTCTGTTACTGACAACGACGCATGGCGAAATAATCTCGTGTGAGCGTTGGAAATCTGTCCACATTCATTTGCGCTCCCTTTTGGATCTCTCGGTTGACAAGTAGACAAGTTTAGATGTCTCCATTTCAGTGGTGGTGTGAATATCTCGCCAACTATACTTAGGATGGCCATCAAACCCGTGTGTTTAACTAGTCTCGAAAGTCAAACTTCCTAAAAGACGATGCTTCTTTGATGAGAATGGACCAAGATGGCGAAAGTCGGGATGGCGCAAGGTACACTCGGACGTATGATCGATATGTAATGATATGTCCAACGGATATGGAATGATGAAAATGGACGCGGAGGCATTAATTACTGGACGCACGAACGCCGATATTGAACGGAAAACAGGTCCTGCTTCTCATAGCGCTCATATTACTTGCCACTATACTCTGAAGAGCATGCCCTCCGTCGCTCGCGGGACGGACCTACGGGCTTGTCATTCACAAAGTATCATGATTGGTCTGATTGGCTATTAAGCCTAATGAAGATTATACCGGAACCTTACACAAGCTATACTGGTCTGGTCCCCTTATAGAATATCAGACTAATAGCTGACGTTTGAACAGCGACCTCCTCTTCGATTGGCTGATAGACGCGCAATGTTTTATCCTTTGTCTTTCGTGAGTCAAGGACAAACGCCGATTATAACGGCTATTCCGGAGATCTCAAAGGAGTAGAGGAGAATTCCGCTCGAGACGCGTGTCAGGCTACGCAATCACATATACGAGCTTGGAAAGTACAAGACGCGATAATCGGCGTTGAGGTCTCGTGTCCATGACAAGCGCGTCCCGGTGCGTATCTTGCAAGTATGACATCATGCGGACGTTATCGAAGCGGACAGTATGGGGTATCATGGGCGTTGATGCAAATCACCAATCGATATATGTTTCGCGAATACGGAACAAGGGCACTGCTGTGATGAATACAACCCCGGGTCATAACTCCGTCTCGAGGTTCCACGTCAACCGAAACACCGATTGGGAGGGGAGGGATTTTTCGCAAATAATACGATGTCGTCAACGTCGGACCTGCAGCTGGATGAGGCTACTCGGGTGAACGGAACTTGACAAAAGCCATGCTACTATGATGTCATGACGCAGGTAACCATTTTTGCCGGATTTTTGATCAATGTCATTACGGCGCGAATTCATAATTAAGTAATGAACTTTACCAGTTTCCCATGAAAGCCTGGCGAGGGCGTCTGGACGCTCCGCGATCCGTTATCGATGGCTGCTATAGACAAAGCAAGGGCAAAGGGCAAGCGATGGTGCGCTTCATCTGTGCTAGGCATTTTGACTCTGTTGCTATCCTGTGCTGTCTGCTGCGGATCTACTGTATGTGGGCTCCATTCGATACGTCCGCGTCCCTGAGACACGCATGCTTGTGTCTTGATATGAGGCTGGGAACGGAGCTTTGAAGCGTCCACACAAGCCTAGGAACTAGAAAGCGTTACATTAAGTTGATGTGGTTGC
The DNA here is from genome assembly GCA_015039365.1 of Amanita rubescens. Classification (NCBI taxonomy): domain Eukaryota; kingdom Fungi; phylum Basidiomycota; class Agaricomycetes; order Agaricales; family Amanitaceae; genus Amanita; species Amanita rubescens. Next base: position 109,599 of record WION01000178.1, read on the forward strand.
TGATATCGATGAAGGAGAAAA
>WION01000179.1:0-109489 GCA_015039365.1 Amanita rubescens
TAAACCCTAAACCCTAAACCCTAAACCCTAAACCCTAAACCCTAAACCCTAAACCCTAAACCCTAAACCCTAAACCCTAAACCCTAAACCCTAAACCCTAAACCCTAAACCCTAAACCCTAAACCCTAAACCCTAAACCCTAAACCCTAAACCCTAAACCCTAAACCCTAAACCCTAAACCCTAAACCCTAAATGAACTCATGTGTGAAAAACATTTCGTATGGAACCGTCCATCCACGTACCCAGATTGGTTCTTAAGTATACCTTTAGAACAGGCCGCTGAACATGTGATATTACGAACGCCCATTGATATTCTCAGGGCCGCTAGATATCGTAAACACATCCACCTATCCACAGGTGTTATCATGCCTATGTACCTACAAAAAAGCCTTAGCGTTGGTTTGAAATACTTACTAGCGCCCCATCCGTTCATGCATCATAACCTGACATGGGCATATAATTCTTTTTGCACAAGATTAAGATGGCGTATCAAATATCTTTTTGAACAAGGCGATAACGTAGTTGACGACTACGACCCAGATTACGAAGTCGAACACGAAACACCAGAGTGTCCGACGATGTATGCCTATATTGAATATGGACTTCTCAAGGGAAAAAGACTCGTGTCAGACGCGATCTCCCGGTATTCCCAAGATCTATCGCAGACAGGGAAAGACTATAAACTGGACCCTCGAGAAAATGTGGCACGCACCGCGTTTGCACCACAGTTTAGTTCATTAAAGCGGTACCTTACTGAAAATAATTATATTATCACTGGTACCGATAAAAATCTAGGAATGGCAGTATCACAACGCGATTGGTACAACGTCCAATGTGAGAAACTTCTCTCCGACCGTGAAGCATACACGGTAATAGAGGTGCATGAATTAGTTCACATACTCACTAAACAGTGTACAAGAATGAATTACTTGGCAGATGTCGCTACGGGACTTAAGGAAATCTGGCCAGGAGGTACACAGCTACCCGGATTCTTCCGATCACAGATTACGGAAACAGGGGCAAAGCATCACATTCCTGCGTTTCATGGTATCCCCAAAATACATAAAACGCCGACGGGAATGCGCCCAATTATACCCTGTCACTCCGCGATTCAAAATCCGGCTGCTAAATTTGTTTCAAAAATTCTTAAACCTATCGTGGCTAACGCCGAAACGATACTACAGTCCTCTCGTCAGTTCTGTAGAGATTTAAGTAGTCTTCATATCCATCGTGATAGAAAAACCTGGTTGATTACCGGCGACGTTGTTGCTTACTACCCAAACGTCCCACTGGAATCTGCGTTAGATATCGTACGCAATATTGCTAAAGTATGGTATAGACAAAACAGGAACATTGCTGAGGATCATCCTCTATGGACAGTGTTTGATCATGCCCTTTACGTGGGTAATGAAGACTTGGTTCTACAGTTCAACGGTAAATACTACCGACAAATCAAAGGTCTTGCAATGGGTATCGCTGATTCCCCAGATATTGCTAACCTTTACGCCGCCTTTTTCGAAACGATTCAGGGGCAAGTATTGAACAAACCTCGAATAATTTATTACAAGAGGTACATCGACGATGTTTTCGCCATAATAACAGCAGATTCCGAACAGGATGCGCTGTCATTCATGTCAAACACAATTCAGTTCGCCGGTTGTAGAATAACATGGGAAGCTAGTAGAACGGTATGTCCTTTCTTGGACGTACGCGTGTTTATGGACCCTCGGGACCCTGAACATGTGCACTTTACACCGTATCGGAAGCAGCATAACCATCTTGAAAGAATTCCATGGATTTCTCACCACCCCTTAGACGTTAAGAGGGGTACTTTCCTAGGTGAGATGTCCCGGCTAGCCGCGCTCTGTAGTAAATACGAATACTACCAGGATGCCATGAACGATCTACAGGGATTGTACAGGGCGCGTGGCTACCCGACCGCATTAACTTCCACTTGGTTGAGAAATAATTTATCCAACAAATGGGAAAACCGATATGAATCCACTGCCGTTACGGCGGAGGTTGAGGAAAAGGCCACCTTTGTTGTCCTTAAGTCGGAATTTAATCCGGTATTGAATTATTTCAACGCTAAAGAACTTGGAGATACTATCGTATCAGAGTGGCGGCAGGCCATGGAGATGTGGACTGCCGATAAAATTCCCAGCTGTTATACAGAGGACTGGGATAATTTTGGTCATCTTTGGATGAAGGAAGAATTAGAGCAGGGTAGTCAATACCCGGAGTCAGTCACCTCCCGTAAGGGCGGCGCTGGTTCCCTGGTTCTCCCTGACGTTACCAAACTGAATTCTCTGATGCGAGCCCGTTGGCTCGTTTCGCGAAGAAGAACAAGAAATTTGTTCGACTTAACGAACTTGTGGAAAAGGATAGTACTTTCCAGCATGGATAAAAACCTGTTTGACGATGTCAATAGGTATGGACCAATTTTCGACGAAGGAGCAGTATTCGTCGACGATGAGGAACCCGCACCAAGCTTAAAACGTTTGGCTCCAGAGGGCAGTGAAATGCCCCCTGCGAAGAAGTCTCGCCCTCGTGGTGAGTTAGCCCCTTCTTCTGCGCGTGTACCTAGTGGGTGGACTCGAACTGGCGTCTCTGACGTCGTAGTAGGTCCTTCTGCCCCACGTGGTTTTATAACCCATTGGTTGTCCAAGAATGTAAATGACAAGGCCCCACGATAAGTATTGCCTCACCGTCGTTTTTATCATTATAACATGCGTCTTTAGAACAACAAATAACGAAACAGTTAAATCTTTGTCTCACGTCGGAGACAAGGTCGATCTTTAAAGGTTGTGACAAGGGAAGGATACCGACAAAAGGCGCTCCTAAACCCTAAACCCGTACGTTGATAATTCTAAGTTAAAAACTACAAGACACTGATTTAACATGCTTAATCGCATTACGAACTGTAATAGTAACACCCTAAAACCCTAAAATCCCTAAACGGGAACGGGTCCTATGTGAGTTATAAATATATCATCTAGAACATTCCAGGCCAGTCTAGGCCGGCCTGGAGTGATGATGTCACTGATTGCTTTAAATAGATTTGGAGCATTCCAGACCGTCGGTTTCACGGACCGATCACGGACCCAGGTAAGTTTTAAATTTACTTCTCTCCCACGTCGGTGGGAAATGTTTGTAAGTCATTCTTCCATATGGAGCTCTTTACCTCAGCATTCCGCGGATTCACCGCGGTCTCACGCGGAGGTTTAGGGCAAGCTTACCACAGTTCAGTTTCGCTATTGTTACCTTACCCCTCATTGGCCCGCATACCGCGGGAATGCTTAGTCACTAGAGGGACAGGTTTTGTATATATTCGACTTGAGGGATCTGATGAGACTCAGTCGAAACCGTCATCCCAACGGTCATCCCTCTGGTCTCCTCTGCTGTCCAGCATCGCAACCAACGCTCGCTTCGCTCGCTCGGTTGCTCCGCCCAGCCAAACACCCCCTCTTTCGCCGTGCGCTTCCTAGGACAAACCATACGCACCATTGGGACCTCCACAAAGTAACCCGCGTCCCAGATGACGCGATAAACTACCTCGCTTTCGCCTTGCGAGCACATATCCAGGACCTCGTCACCTCCATGATCACCGCAGCCCAACACCGCACCTCTACACAATTCGACCGCCCTGCCTCTTTATACACCGATAATCAACCAATGTGGTCTATCGTCGTCCGTTTAGATGTCGCAAAACAGCTTGCGGTGAAAAGCTGAAAGGGAGGAAGAAACGAGGATAAGACGAGAACGGAAAGAACTAGCCGAGTTGGCTGCTGCTGCTGAAGCAGCGTTAGGAGCGGGGTTAGCTGAAGACGACGAAGGCGGGGCGAAGAAGAAACGGAGGAAAGAAGGACCGGGCGTAACTGCTCGAAATATGTCTGAAGACGTGCAAAAGAAAACATCGAACGCGATAGCTACGCAAGCTGCCGGGTTAGGAGGACGATACGCGTGGAAGAACGCGGCGAATTTGAATGCTCCCATTCCTCCAAAGCCAAAACCTGCGCAGAGCGCGACTTCGTCTTCTACTATGGCTGCCGCTACTAGTACGACGACAACGACAACGACAACGACAACGACAACGACTGCTAATTCTATTACCACGACAACGACGACTTCATCTGCGACACTCAACAGCTCATGGGCAACGCCGTACATTCCCACTAAACCAAAAGCTGCACCGCCACCGCAAGAGGAAGACACCCGTCTTGCTATCACAATTTGGGACGCCAGAGTCGAGAAGCCTCCGGAGAATGCCAACGTCGGTGCGATCCACCCTGGTGGGGAGCGCACCCAGGCATCGGATCAGATTATCCGCTTCCGGACCTCCGCAGGCACTTCTCGGCCGTCATACAGACCATTCGATGGAAACACCCACTCTTTCGTCTATGGTTTGCAACCCCGTGCTATCCAGGGAATGCTCGACTTCGATTCGCTCGACTCCCTCTGTAGCTGCTGTGTTCGGTGGCCGTCACATTTAAAAGTTCTACTGGGGTACCAAAGAGACCATCCTTCCGGTCTACACTAGCGTGAAGGATGCCGCCGCCAAGCACCCTGATGTCGATGTCGTCGTCAACTTTGCCAGTAACCGTAGCATCCACAGCAGTACGCTAGAGTGCATGACTCTGCTCCAGATCAAAGCGATTGCATTGATCTCCGGGGGCGTTCCTGAACGACACGCGCCAGAGCTTCTTTGGATGGCCCATGCGAAGGGTGTTCTTATCATCGGTCCGGCAACCGTCCATGGTATCAAGCCTGGCTGCTTCAGGATCGGAAACTCTGGGGTACGCGAGTTTCACCACGCATGAGGCATTTCCTGACATATATGCTATAAAGTATGATGGATAACATCATTTCCTCGAAGCGTTACCGGCCTGGTTCCGTTGGTTACGTATCGAAGTCCGGAGGCATGTCAAACGAGCTCAACAATATCTTGTCACTCGTCACCGATGGTACATACGAGGGTATCGCCATTGGTGGTGACCGTTACCCTGGAACCACCTTCATCGACCATCTCTTGTGCTACGAGCAAGACCCTGACTGCAAGATGCACGTTCTGCTTGGTGAAGTCGGTGGTATTGAAAAGTACCGCGTTATCGAGGCCGTCAAGAAAAGGATTATCAAGAAACCCATCATCGCCTGGGCTATTGGCACCTGCGCCAAGATGTTCACAACCGAAGTGCAATTCGGTCACGCAGGCAGTATGGCGAACAGTGACATGGAGACCGCCGATGCCAAGAATCGCGCTATGAAGGAAGCTGGATTCATTGTCCCCGACACGTTTGAAGAGTTGCCCCAAGTACTGAAAGAGACCTACCAGCGTCTTGTCAGAAATGGAACGATTGGACCGAAGAAGGAGAAGGAGCCTCCTACCATTCCCATGGACTACAAATGGGCACAGGTACGTGACGCGACCCAGACATTGATTCCTATGCTAATTAATTCTTAGGAACTTGGTCTCACGCATTCATCTTCACGATTTCTGACGAACGTGGCCAAGAGCTACTCTATGCTGGCATGATGTCTTCAAGGAGGATGTTGATGTCAGTGGCGTTGTCAACTTGCTCTGGTTCAAACGCCGTCGGTATCTCAAGACACTCATGATTGACGATGACATCTAGGTCTGCCAACCTGGGCTACCAAGTTCATTGAGATGGTGCTGATGACTGCCGATCACGGTCCGGCCGTCTCTGGCGCCATGAACACTATCATGGCTACCCGTACTGGCAAAGACTTAATCTCATCACTCGCTTCCGGTCTATTGACAATCGGTAGCCGTTTTGACGGTGCCCTCGATGAAGCCGTTGCCATGTTCTCTAATGCTCGTGACACCGGCATGACGCCGCGCGAGTCTGTTGACAGGTTAGTGAAAATTACCTTTCTCCTTCTGATTGGCTCATTTTTCATTAGTCAGCGGAGCAAGGGATCGCGCCAAGCCCGACCAAACATTTGCTGGTCTACACAGCCTCGCGATCGCTTCGTCCCTTCAGCGAAGGCCCCAGTTATAATTACACCTCCTTCGGTCTCAGAATGCGCAGCTTTGCCACAAACTTCAGATTCAGTGACAACCAATGCAGCACCGTCGCCGCAAGGCCGGCCATATGGATATTTGAGCATTGCACGTTCCCCTTCATGGACCTTCCACCTGAGATACATTATCGCATCATTGCCGAGGTACGCCTGCTAGTGTTCTGTAGCCAGGGCGCTCGACTGACTGTTTATATTCTTGTAGTTTGTAAAGGATTTACGCACAAATTTTGATGATATCAAAGCTCTCCGCCTAGTTTGCAAACGGTTCAACGCAATTGTTAAACCTAAAGTGTATTCTTCCCATATCAAAGCATTCCAATTCCAAAACTTTTTTGACGAGAATGTGTTGTCCAATGTGCGCCAGCTCCTGACGCTCTTGTCTTCACAACCAAATGAGCAGTTGAACTTGGCTACGACCCTTTTCATTGGGAAATGGGATTGGCTCTGTGGAACAAGGAATTTCATAGCTTTTCGTGAAGTACACCCAATCGATTACATATTTATAAATGCCGCTCTCGCCGGCTTATACGTTCTCCTATCCATCATGAGCCCGCGGTTGGTGATGTTCTGCGCCCCCTTGCGTACTTTTGCAAAACTCAGGCTTCGTGTGCCCTGCACGCTCAAGTTCAACTTACCTAATGTGTCTTGCGTTGTGTATGTTGTGCGTTCCATTTTCGTACAAATAGTTAATGATAATTGTATTATAGATGGGATGTATGGCTCCGTGATCCGAAGTGGATTATGTCTCGCACAATCAAACTGCTCCAGCAATTACCTCGGCTCAACGAACTTTTCCTTATCATGGATGAAGCCACGGAGGAGTTGAACCACCTTGTCAATTGCACTTCCAATTTGCACAATTTGCGCAAGCTCGGATTCAGATTTTATCACGATTTTCCAGTTCGCAGCTGGTTTTACGCGCCTCGGGACCCCAACTTTAATTTTCGAATTAATGCAGTTGGGAAGATCATTGCGGCAAACCCCAACTTGACGCATCTAGAACTCACACATTCGAGCACGCACTTCATCAGGAAAAAGGGGAAAAAACTAATTGCAACTAATTGGATCTGGGGAGCTGGAACACTAGTTATCTGATTGTCTGATCATCTGGCCAGTGCTGGAACACTAGCTGTCTAATTGTCTGATTGTCTAACCAGGTCTAACCAGCACTGGCATACTAGTGGTCTAATTGTCTAATTGATTGACATTGTCTAATGCTGTCTGATGCCGTCTGACTGCCTGTTGTTAGACAATGTCAGACAATTAGACAATTAGACAATCAGACAATTAATGGTCCAGCATTGGCCAGATGATCAGACAATCAGACAACTAGTGCTCCAGCATCACAGATCCAATTAGTTGCAATTAGTTTTTTCCCCTTTTTCCTGATGTTGTGGGTTTTCCAACACATTGATCTTGCACAAATGCTCGCATACCTACCTGCCGATTTCCCTTTAAAGCTGGAACACATTTGCTTTTCTCATACCTTTCATAACATGGCACCACTTGCACCTTATATCTGCACCTTGGCTTCCGTCGATCTCGGCGACTCTAGTATGCTGTACCACCTGCGGAGACAAAGTATATTTCCTCCAACCGCAAAGTTAAGGAAAATAGACCAGCTTGCAATTGAGTACCTGGACTGTCACCCTCGAATCGTTAGCCTGACAATATACTCTCCCTGCCACAAGTCATTCCATTCTGCGATAATGAGAATCCTGTGTCGGCACGCCAAAACCCTAACACACCTTGGCATTTTCTCTTTGACTTTGAGTCAATGTATCGATCAAACGGAAAATGAGTTGGCGTTTCTCCAATGCACAAATCTCAAGCAGCTGGTTCTTTATTATCATAAACATGACCAAAATTGGACGCAGGAGAAGACGGTACCTTTGTCTCGTAATCTAGATTCTTGTCACATACTAAACATGATTTCGACAGGAAACCTTATTGCCTTTAATTGCGCACCTTCCGAACTCACTTACGCTGGTAGTCAACCAAGCTTGGGCTTGCGAAATGTGTAGTAAGTTCTGCATCCAATCTCAGAATCCATTTTTGCGTGACTTGGCGAGCCGTATTGTGTATGAGCCCAGCCTCTATACAGAGCCTAAGTTTAGTAATGCCCCATGTTATGACTACCCAATCGCTTATGCCTAATTTTGACGTATACTGTTACTGGGATCTCCGATACCGCATAAAGTAATCCAATATAACAGTTTTCTGAATTTGTAAATATACATCCGGATATAAATCGCGAAGAAAGATTGCTACGAGCCACATAACAAAACTCCCGATCTTGTCTAGACAGGTTATATCCCCAAATTACGTGTGGAACGACCCAAGTGTGAATAACGTCTGCTTCTGCTTCCGCTTCCCTTCCCTTGTCCAGCTCTAGCCCCTTGCATTGAAGTGGCTTCGCCACCCACTTCGGTCTCTGTTACATTCAATCCCACAAAATCAGAGCTTATAACACACGGACTCCGAAGCGCCAGCCCGCCACGCCGCCACAGAAGGACCCGCTGAAGCGCCCGATTTTCTGCTCATTGACGGAAGCAGACGACGAAGGGAGTGCCGGAAACCGGGCGGAAGTCAGCTTAGGCGGTCATCGTAATTTCTTTGATTGCCTAGCGGTCCGCTGAAGTGTACGGACGACTTGTACTTTCGCTTCTGCAGGGCAGACCCTGGATGACAGGCAGGTTAAATGTTTCAGAGGCATTTCAAATCTCAACCTTGGGGGGAAACCGCTAGTCGAGTCCCAGATTCTCGAACGATAGCGACCTCTTTCAGATCGGGAAAGATGGCGATGACATTGATCGCTGGCTTCTTGTCGTCGTCGTCTCTAAACGGCTGCGGTAGGTGGCGAGGAAGCATACGGGCCCAAGTAGGTGTAGATCAATAGAGCAGAAGAAGGGATGTGAGATCTAACTGAGCGGGTGCAGGTAACTGTTGAAGTATACTGCGGACTCATAGTAGACCGAGAAGATCATATAAGGCGATGACTGGCGTGGCTTTGCTTTCTTTTGCGTATTTCAGAGAGAACACGATACACCGCTTTGAAGACGTGTGCATGGAGTAAGTTGTTGACGATCATCAGGAAAAAGGGGAAAAAACTAATTGCAACTAATTGGATCTGTGATGCTGGAGCACTAGTTGTCTGATTGTCTGATCATCTGGCCAATGCTGGACCACTAATTGTCTGATTGTCTAATTGTCTAATTGTCTGACATTGTCTAACAACAGGCAGTCAGACGGCATCAGACAGCATTAGACAATGTCAATCAATTAGACAATTAGACCACTAGTATGCCAGTGCTGGTTAGACCTGGTTAGACAATCAGACAATTAGACAGCTAGTGTTCCAGCACTGGCCAGATGATCAGACAATCAGATAACTAGTGTTCCAGCTCCCCAGATCCAATTAGTTGCAATTAGTTTTTTCCCCTTTTTCCTGATGATGTCGGGTGCGAAAGCTGGCGTCGAGAATACGGCACACGGAAATGGAATAATAGGAGCAATGTATGTAAGATGACATGGACAAGGGCGTGACTGAGTTCATCTCGACGCACCTGGTGTTCTAATTACTTGGATTCCTTTCTCGTAGCGCTCTTTCAACGTACCAACGCTGCTTCCTTCTTCCTCACGGTCTGCCCAAGACGGAAACGAAAGCTCAATATGAAAGAAAATGGTCAAAAGCGTCCAACGGCACGTAACGGACATCGTCGCCCGGGCGGGCCCCTGCATATCTGCAATCAACCATTGACTTCGGAATCCCGTATTCCATTCAAACCATCCCATCCATGCCAGCCGGCCTCCCAGTACCCGGCAGCTCCCTTGCCCAAGATCGGCCCAAGATCAATCAAGTGCAATTCACATCTCTACCTGATCCCGTCCGCCGAACGAGTCAATCCCCGCTTACTCATTGCACGCGTCTCAAGCTACCGGATCTTTCTCAAATCCATCTCTGAAGCTCTTTCCTCGTTCCATGTTCCATAACTTCGACAATACATCAGCAAATTGGGGAAAAATCTGACCTCATCTGATTGCATCTGACACTGCTGGAACACTGGCTGTCCGATTGTCTGATTGTCTAACCAGCACTGGAACACTAATTGTCTGACAGCCTGATTGTCTGACATTGTCTGACAACATCTGACACCTCATCTGGCACTTGTCAGATGTTGTCAGATGATGTCAGACAATCAGGCTGTCAGACAATTAGTGTTCCAGTGCTGGTTAGACAATCAGACAATCAGACAGCCAGTGTTCCAGCAGTGTCAGATGCAATCAGATTTTTCCCCAATTTCCTGATGTACACTCGGCCGATTCCTTATCAACATCCATTGTGTCATTCTCCGAATCTTCTACGGACCCTTTGAGGGTATCAGAGTGGATCTCAATCGTCATACAGATGGCGTTGCGGATGTATAGACCTGCTCTACAGCTCGAGAATGCGAGGACGAGCGATCTTCTACCTGGCCTGATGTGCACCTGTACCGAGGCTGTGTCGCGCCACTTTTCTCATAGCGAAGCACGCACTTGATCCTTCTTAGCATTGTTTGTTTGGCCCTGGCTTTTCGACGTGTAAGAGGAGCAGGACGAATGGTAGAACCGGAAAGATGAGGAAAATGACGGCGAGACGAGGAATTCAATATAGTGAGTTCATCATTTTGATTTATAGTGATACATGGTGTCCTAATTGTCCAGTGGTGCGACCAGTTTCACTTTTGTCACCATTGATACCCCGGATGCACTTCCTAATTTTCATCGGAAGGAACGACCAACAACATTCAATTGTGCGAACTTTGTTCAACGTCCCACCCCATGGCTTTGCTTCTTCAACATCATCGAGCACCGAGTCCTACACCCACTCGCTATCCGCCCCATCCAGGCATCTCAAGCTGAAATCGGATTCCAATAAATTGTCAAATCGTTTAACGGCTAGTGCTTAAACGTAAACCACGTAGTCTCTCACATGACATCATGACCATCGCAGTCACTGTCCCCACTCAATCCCCTTCCTTGGAAAAGGGTTCAACGTTCCGATCTATACCAGGTTGAGTATTCTCCTTGGCCATTCGGTTACCTGGGCGGAGAAATGACAGACTGTCTTCCTAAACGTCAAATCTTGCAGAGGGTGGGATTCTGGTCCAACGTTTAGCTGACTTAGAAGATGGAGACGAATCCATAGAGTTAAGCGATTGGCCGGTGGCGGTTAACCAGTCTAGTTTGATTGAACATGTTTTCGAAACGCGTGGATGAATAGCATTAATCAATTCGACGGAACGTTAGGCTAATAATGGACGTGGCTCGCAAATACGTAGTAATGCATACAACGCGCAATGTCGCGCATATATAGCTCCGGAACACGTACTTAAAGTGAGGCTTGCGAACAACCATCGCCGTCCTGGTCTGAGAACGGATGAATCCCCTGCACGCCCTCCTACTTGACATCTGAGCGCCGTAAAAGAAAACCGAACACTAAACCGATTAACACCAATACAACCTGTGATGATGGCGTAGTTTCTCATTCGGGCATTTAGTTTAGATTGAATTTGTATGATACTTTCGTTAGCGACATTACTCGTTACTAACAAAAACTATGGTCCATATACTGCATGTCCATACAACACGAGACAAAACCAAAAACTATAGTCCGAAAGAACTTGTCCACAAGCGTCCTACCGAATCCCGACTACGCATTCTAAAATGGGACGTTACCCCAAGGAGGGACTCCGTAAAGGCCCTCTGGTACGGCATTGGGCCAGTGAACATCGTTGTAACTGGGGCTCTGGAAGTTATGGGGGAAATGGAGATCATACTTCCAGCTCCTGTCCGTGACGTAGACCTCAGTGGAGCACCCAGAATTGAGCTCGAGGGCGGCAATGACACCGGCAGGTCCTCCAAAGTTTGTAGCATTTACTGCAACAACGATGTTTCGAGTAGGAGGGGTGAGATGGAATGAATAAATCTGAGCGTGCGTCCAGTCCGCATGAGTCCCGATCACTTTACCATTGATGTAAAGTGTATACTCGTTATCTGTGCTGATGATAATCGTGCCGCCGGTGGCCGGTACATTACCAGGTATCGTGATGTCCTTGCGGAACGCGCGACTCCCGATAGGTTTGTTTCCTCCAGCACCGCTAACTGCCTCGTTTGTCCAAATCCATTGTGATTGGGTGAGGGAGAGGGCAGGGAGAGGGGCCAGCAAGGTGGGTGTATGCCAGGACGGAGTGTTGGCAGTACCCAACTCATGAGCGTGGGTCCAAGTTTTAGCGCCACGCTTCATTGCGAGCCAGCTACTGTCGCTCGCGATCGTTTTGGTGCTCCCATCGGAATAAAAGACCTCGATAGCGGCGAGCAATGCGGCCGGGTTGGGCGGGCCACCAGGGGCGTTAACAACCTGGGCAGTAAAGACGTTACCCTCCGGACGGAGGGCGACGCAGTATTCTTGAGCTATTTCCCAGTTGTTACCCTGCCCAACAAACTGTCCATTAACTGAGAGAGTATAGTTATTATCCCCGACAATGATAATTCCTGCAGAGACGGGGCGTGCGCCAGGATGAAAGCCAAGGGCGTAGCGGAATTCGCCGGTGGCGTAGGCTAGTTCTGTGGTAGCAGTTTCATACCAAATCCAATGGGAATTGCTGAAGTCTAGCGCGACCGCGCGGCAGATGAATAGGGCAAGGAAAGTGCTGAAAAGCGCTAGGACAATAAGTTAGACGACGGACTATACGAGCAGATACGAGGTTCAAGTACCTTTGACAGCCATTGTTCGAGCTGAAGTTCGAAGTCAAAGTCGGGTAGCCTTATATACGCCAGTAGGGGTCGCGTTCGAACCAATTGCGGTAATCGTTTGAACAGATATATGTTTCAGTGATCAGACTGAAAAAGGTTAGGTCAAACCTAATGGGTGATCATTAGCGATGGCGTTCGAAAAGTAGGTCGATCATAATGGAAAAGGGTTCACCCAGCACCATATGTAAACGCCGTTTTCGCTTTCTTGTCCAAGTCACACGCCGGTCTTATATCTGCGATGGTGTTCTGAAGAAAGTTAGGCAGGTGACTTCGATTTCATTTGTGGCCAGTTGGAACTCGTGCCGTCAACTGCGTTACCTCTGGATACGATCAGTGTTTTTCGCTGACCTTCATTGGGCTCGTTAGGACAGCCATAGGTATTCGTTTATGCAACTAACCACGTTCCGATTCGAACGGGAACTCGGAATGAGAATTTTAAGGGTGGCAGTATCATTTCCTTATGTTCGATGCGACGAGTCGGATGTATGCGGTGGCGCTTCTGTTGGCACACTGCGGTAGCGGTCGGTTTCGTTGGAGGATGGTTTAGCCTCGGCAGGCACATCAGACCCTTGAGCTCCCTTGGCCTTGGCCGCCTCAAGGAACAGCCAATCAGTGAAACTCGATTCTGCATACAGAAACGGTTAGGTGTTCCGTGACGTTCAACGTAAACGTACCAAACATCTCCAACTGATTTTCTTCTGTTGGTGTGGGAGTCACAACAGGACTCCTCCTCGAGTCCTCAAAGAACGAGGAAAAGGAAAAGAAGAGCCACCCTCTCCCGAAACCACCATTCCCAGTCCCCCATTTCATCAATTCCATTTAATGGGCTGACGGTCAGCCCAGCCCTGTTAGAGATCGAATAAGCGTCTACATTTAGAGTCAAATCGACGAAACAAAGTACCAGGAACTTACCTTCTCAGCTATCCAAGAACGACACCTCCTCTCCCCGAATATTAAAATGCGAGTACCTGCGTCCGATGATCAAGCGTCCAACGCGTATTCGATCTTCCGTCTCCACCATTCAAAACTAATGCGTTACGTAGTCAAAAATGTTACGTCAAGTTGCCCTGACCGCTCACCATTCGTGTTGGGGAATCAGGGGATGTTCAAACGCCGGTTCTTGAACCATGCGGAAGCTTAGTGCCGAGCCTTGTATTTTTCGTTGCCGAAGCCATTTCAACTCATGTTGATTCGTACGAGGCGATGCCTACAAACGTACCTGAGAATGATCATAACGGAAGAACACGGGGCAAGGGGAGATACGATAGATCTCGAAAACTAGATGTCTGTTGGTGTAAGAAAACCACGGGAAAAGGGGTGGCAAATGGTCCTAAAAAACTATAGCTTTGCTGGTGTAAGGAAACCGCAGGCGGGAGTATGGGAGGCAGTCTTCAAAAACTGTGTAGGTGTTGGTGTAAGAAAACCGTGGGCGGGGCCATGGAAACGGTTCTCGAAAACTACAAGTGTGGTGTAAGAAAACCGCAGGCGGGGGTGTGGGGAACGGTTCTAAAAAGTATGGATCTGCTGGTGTAAGAATATCGCAGGCGACGGCGTGAGGAACGGTTGTCAGAGACCATGGTGCTGGTGTGAGAAAATTGCGGGCAAGGGTGTGGGGAACGGTTCTCAAAGACCATGGAGGTACCAGTGTAAGAATACCGCAGGCGAGGGGGTGCCGGACGATTCTGAAAAACCACGGAGGCGGTGGTGTAAGAATACCGCGGGCGGCGGCGTGGCGAACGGTTCTAAAGAACCCTGAGGAATGCGAACATGGGCGAGACAGCAAACGATGGGAGCAGATAATCACCCTCTGTTGGTGGTGAGTGGAAACCATCAGCGATGGTGCTAATAAGCGTACCGTGAAAGGGGAGTAATGTTGGTAAACCATGGGTAAAACAGGGAGTGATGGTAACCTGATACGGGTAAGGAGGATATATCAGCGTCCGTGCAACTAATGGTGATGGGGAACCTACCGTGCAAGGTAAGGGAAACTACCAGTGGGACCAAACCCTAACGTTAACTCTCACTGGACCAGTGACGCAACGATACGGACGGACGCTACGCTGCTGAACCGCCATATGATCTTCTATTCACGTCTCCACCCGTCCATCGCAACCTAACCAGTCTACTAGTAGTAGTCTAGTGATCTGCATGGATAACCTGCAGGTAGCAAATTGGACAAAATGCCTCTACCCCTCTTACAAGCTCAACTACGTCCTCATCCAACCCCTTGTCTCAATCCCACCTCAACCCTGTTGGTACGATAAACACAAGATCGTTGGCCTAGACCCATGGGCTACCTCGTCCCGCACTGAGTCTTTACGGACGAACTGGGGTTCAAGGACGCGGTGACGAAGGCTCATATGAAATTGACTCGAAGAGTTGGGCGAAGTAGCGTAGAAGGGCGATATCAAGACCGATGGGAAGCTCGTTATCGAGAGTCTGCCGTTAAGGAATGAGGATGGAGGGATGTGTGCCCTAGTGTCGAAGTGTCCATTAGCAAAATGGTGGTGGATCCGGTTTGGTATCGGGCGGAGAGGTTTAGCATGTGCGTTGTCGTCTCGTCTCATCTTTTAAAAAAGGAGTATATATGCGTGCGTTCTGACCGTGAATCGGATGGTTTTCAGCACATTCTGCTCCGGCCAGCACTACGCCTTTTCTCGCTTCATTAGAGCCTCGTAGCGTTCCGCAAACGAGAGGTTGCAACACGGGTTGTCAATGACGCCTGCCGCATGACATGCCAAGCGGTACCGTAGAATAACCGAGGAAGGTATGAAATTGTTGATTTGCCTTGATACCAGGGTGCACCTTCTGACGTCTTGGGCGTCTAAATACAGGAAAATTCGTTCAAGCAAAATAATGGGGGTCGACCGTCGTGGGACTAAAGGATAGCAGGTGATGATGAATACGCGGTTATGGCCACTGTTGCACTCGGTAGTCAGATTGGACAGGTAAGGGCGAGGTAACCGTCGAGATTTGCGCTTCGTATGACTGGTGCATCGGGCAGCTCTTTTGACTCATGAGGTGATGGCGGGAAGACACGGGTGCCGCCTCAGTAGACAATGAACGATCCATCAGTCTTCTACCTGTCATTTTCATACGTTTGTTGGCTCGATTACTATAACATATGCAGCATAATGAGTAATAAAGAAAAAAGACAGTGTACACAAAATGGAAGCAACATATATAAAAAAACATCCAAGACTCCAATGATGAGGAATTTGGTAATAGTATACACCTTCAAAGTTGCAGTGGCCCGTAGCTCCCTGTGTAGCGAAACAATGAACATTGCACAGCGAGAAAATGACACACATACATATTCTTGCTTGCGAGTCCCCGAGGCTTCCCGTGGCGAGCAGTCCTCCCATCGGACTCAGATCAATGGAAATGATCGAGTTTTTGTGGCCCAGAAGCTTACACTGCACCACTGCCGATCTAGCATCCCAGAACTGGACTCCGCCGTCTTTGGAACCTGAGACGACCCATTGTCCGTCGTGCGAAACGGCGGCGGAAAGGACACAATCCTGCAATCATCGGATCAGTTCACTTGGCCTAACGAAGAAAACAAAAAGGTGAGACGTACCTTGTGGTTCAGCGTGCGCGGGCTACCCTTTTCACCGGGACCAGTTGCACTGCTGCCGCCTCCAGGGTCACCCTTTCTTTCGGCGTCGGATACGTTCAACCCACTTACATCCCAGAACTTCAACGTTTTGTCCAAGCTGCCACTAACGAGTCCTTTCCCGTCAGGGGTGAACGCGACACTGAACACACTGTCTCTGTGCCCCTGCAACCGCTCAACGAGGACACACGTCGCCACGTCCCATATCCGGACGAAAGTGTCTCGACAGCCGGCAGCAACGAATTGACCATTGGGGGAGATGGCGACAGAGGTAACTCCAGCGTCGCTGTTGAGCGAGTCGAGGTCATTAATGATTAGGACCTAATCGACGGTTACCCATACTGCAAAAGACTGTGGGAATAATCAACCTACTTTGGGTGGAGGCTCCAGATCGGCCATGTCCCATATTCTGACGGTCTTATCGACCGATCCGGATACGATCAGACGTCCATCGAGTGAAAAGTTCAATGAATAAATCTCCCGTTGGTGTCCGTCGAACACGTGGAGGACCTCTTCCTTTGCGATGTCCCAGATCTGCGTATTCCAAGTTGAGGATTTGTTCGTGGAACAGATTAACTATGCATACCCTGATTTGTCTGTCCTCTGCAGCAGTAGCAAGTAGCTTTCCATCTGGGCTGAAACATACACTCCGGATATACAGGTCTCCGGACTTTCTTGCTGATTTGTGTGTCAGAACACTGCAAGATGATTCAGCTAAAATTGAATGTAAATCAGGGAGCATGTGGCTCACCAAGTCTTGGTGCCCGTTTTGGTATCATAGATCTGTGCAGTCTCGTTGCATCCAGTGGCAAGGTACTTGCCATCCAATGAGAACCTAACACAACACACAAGGCTGCAATACCATCAAACTTCTACTTGTTAGAAACCAATCAGAACACACACCTCTTGTGCATTAAGTTGTGCACCAATCTAACATCCAGTACTCTCTTGACCTTTGGATTGAAAATAACATACCAATCAGAACCCTGCCTCTTGAATTCAGGTGATATTGTATGGATATCAAAATGCTCAGGGAATGAATTGTCATATTCTCCTTCTGGAACATTCACATCTGCTCCATTTTCTGGAAGAATCTTCACAACTTCACTAGGACCCATATGAGTTGCACCTTGTAATGCACTGCCATATTTTCCTTGTGGAATGTTCACATCTGCTCCATTTCTCAGAAGAATCTCCACAACTTCATCTGAATCCCTATAAGATGCAGCTTGTAATGCATTACCATATTTTCCTCCCTGGGCATTCACATCTGCTCCATTTTCCAGAAGAATCTTCACAATTTCAGTATGACCCTGATAGGATGCAGCTTGTAATGCATTCCCAAATTCTCCTCCCTGAGCATTCACATCTGCTCCTTCTTCCAGAAGAGTCTTCACAATTTCAGTAAAACCCATATGAGATGCAGCTTGTAATGCATTGCCTCCTGGAACATTCACATCTGCTCCATTTTCCAGAAGAATCTTCACAACTTCACTAGAACCTTTATAAGATGCAGCATGTAATGCACTGCCATATTCTCCTCCCTGAGCATTCACATCTGCTCCTTTTTCCAGAAGAATCTTCACAACTTCACTAGAACCCTCATATGATGCAGCTTGTAATGCATTGCCATATTCTCCTACCTTAGCATTCACATCTGCTCCTTTTTCCAGAAGAATCTTCACAACTTCACTAGAGCCCCTATAAGATGCAGCTTGTAATGCACTCCCATAGTCTCCTCCCTGAGCATTCACATCTGCTCCATTTTCCAGAAGAATCTTCACAACTTCACTAGAACCCCTATAAGATGCAGCTTGTAATGCACTCCCATATTCGCCTCCCTGAGCATTCACATCTGCTCCATTTTCCAGAAGAATCTTCACAATGTCACTAAAACCCTCATAGGATGCAGCTTGTAATGGACTGTCATATTTTCCCTGAACATTTGCATCTGCCCCACTTTGCAGGAGAATCTTCAAGACCTCACTGGAACCCATGTATGAGGCAGCTTGTAATGGATTCCTATGTACTCCCTGAGCATTCACATCTGCTCCATTTTCCAGAAGAATCTTCACAACTTCACCAGAATCATTATGGGATGCAGCTTGTAATGCATTGCCATATATGGCTCCTCCCTGAGCATTCACATCTGCTCCATTTGCCAGAAGAATCTTCACAACTTCACTAGAACCCCTGCAGGATGCAGCTTGCAATGCATTGCCATATATGACTCCCTGAGCATTCACATCTGCTCCATTTTCCAGAAGAATTTTCACAACTTCACTAAAACCCTCATAGGATGCAGCTTGTAATGGATTGCCATATTCCCTTCCTTGACCATTCACATCTGCTTCATTTTCCAGAAGAATCTTCACAATTTCACTAGAACCCTTCTTGGATGCAGCATGTAATGCATTCCCATAATTTCCTCCCCAGGCATTCACATCTGCTCCATGTTCCAGAAGAAGCTTCACAACTTCACCAGAAACATTATAGGATGCAGCTTGTAATGCATTGCCATATTCTCCTCCCTGAATGTTCACATCTGCTCCATATTCCAGAAGGATCTTGACAATGCCCCCATGACCTCCAAGTGATGCAGCTATTAATGGATTTCCATATATGCTTGTATATTGATTCATAGTAGCCACCCTGTCCAGGAGAAGCTTCATAATCCCAGTGGGACTCTTATCTGAGATTACTTGTAACCAATCATGACAATCCACAACATTTATGTCATTCAATGCTGTGTCTAACAGAAGCTTCAAAGTGCCAGTATTTCCTTCTTTTGCTGCAATTTGCACAGCCATGCTATATTCTTCCAGTGACTTGGTATTCTTTATCAAGGTTTCAATAACACTCTCCAGCCCAAACAATGCAGCAAAGTGGAGTCGTAACTTTATTTGATGCCACACATGAAGTTGTCTACCCCTCAAATTCATCATTACCCATCTGTTGAATTCACTGTCTTCAATCTCAAAAAAAGTCATTACAGTGGCATGCAAAGTTGGATCCTCTTTGCTCAGTTTGTAATGATTTGGCCAATATTCACATGCATAATGAAGAAGTGGAAAATCTGAATCTTTGCCACCATTATACCACTCATCTAGAAGGTATTTTACACAGCAATAACCAATCATGCAATGGGCTGTCATAGTTTCCAACAAGGCAATATCACCTTCTTGAAACATGCTTTGTCTGGCCAGGAAATATTCCTTCACAGATGAATGAGCTAGTCTCACTCTATTATCTTCTGTTTTGGTCACTAGACTTGAGCACATGAATATCACATAATCATGATGGAGCAAAGCTAAGTCTGAATCAAATTTGCCACTTGATAGATCAAATGTCACCACTTCAGCCAATTCTTCTGCTTTCAATGGTCTCATCCCAAAAACTAACCACTGTAGAAAGGTTTTCACATATGGCATATCTTCTGGACTAATCCTTTGAAGTATTTGATCATAAGTAGCTTCCAAGCTTTTTGGAAGATTTTCCAAAGCTTTCTTCAGCTTATTTAGGGTTGGACACAGCTTTAACTCTTGGATTTGACAGACAACCCAGCGGAACCTACTCAGTCTGATTAGCCACTTTCCATTAAAAGGATAATCTATGCATACATTCCATTTGCACCACTTATGAGCACCTCCTTGACTTGCTCTTTAATTGTGTGACTCCACATCTTGAACTTGCTGTCTGCTTCAACAGCTGCATGAATATAGGATATAATATCACTTTCAATTAACTCTGCAGAAAGGCATATTTCCATTGCAGCACATCCCTGCATATTCACCAGTATATGCTGGTCACTCCTGCTGGTCATCAAGAGATGAACATTGGACAACTGCCATCCATGAATGATCATGATCACTTTTGTAAACAATTGTTCATATTCATCACATTCATCCAAAGCATCAATGACCACATAATTTTGCTTGAAGTGATGAAGAAGCTCCTTCAAAAGACCAAGTAGCTCATCCTGAGTGGGATTATACAGCCTGCCATGCTTTTCATAAAGCCTTTCCATGATGGAATATTTCTTGGATCTGGCTGTCAGAGCCAAAACCAGATATGAAAGAATATCCCTAGTAGTTTGTTTTGTCCTGTCACCAATGTCAAAATAGAAATAGACCAAAGCAGTTTCAGGCTGAGCCTGAACAATGTCCTTGATATCTTCAATTACAGTGGAACTGATCCTCCCTTAAGTGCTTAAAATAAGGTACTGCAATAATACACACCAAATAATTGTCTTTCCACAACCAGCTACATATCAATCATACACGTTCAGCTATTGTGACAATTATAGATTAGATAGGACACTCACAAATGCCATTGATCCATATCAGAGAATTAGGTTGTTGCTTCCAAGTCAAATACCTCTCATCCTTGAGTAGCCATTGGCCAGTGTTCTCATGGTGCTTATTCCTTGCATTATTGTGATTAATGGATGGATCAGGTGGATCCAACCATTTTTGGAACTTTCCTGCAGGGGAGTCTTGGTCATGGTACACTGGAGAGATCCAAAGAAGGCTGCATACCAAGAATTTCATCAGTATCAACTGATGAATCACGGTTAACATGTTCACATGCACTATACAAACAACCACATACTGTATACATATTGATTCTAACATGGGAAATTAAGTTTAGTATCGGGTGCAATGAGTGCAAGAGAAGACACACATAATCACGACCAATATTGATCATTAGGTTATCTTTTACCATGACATTCTGAGAGTTGGCAAGTGCATTGACAGAGTGATTGTATACATGTTGATTCTAACATGGGAAATTAAGTTGTATCAGGCGTGATGAGTACAAGAGTACAAGAGAAGACACACGTAATCACGACCGACATTGATCATTACGCTATCTTTTACAATGACATTCTGAGAATTGGCAAGCATACTTATTGTGTTGACGGAGTGATAGTCGTAGTAGAGGATTAAGATGTGCTGACACATTTGTGAAACCTGGCGGCCGCTTCAGGCTGCTTCACTCGGTGTCCAGAGCGCTCAGGAACACTCCAGAGTGATCCGGAGCGCCTGAAGTCCGCCACCCTGGGTTTGCTGATGTGCCTGCGTCACACTCAATCAGACACTTTTCATACACTTACGGCGCCACCCGACGACAGACTACTTACCCGCTTCGCAAAGCGAAGCCATTGATGAGCGCTGAGTACCAAAGCCGTTGCGTATTATGATCTCTAAAGAAGATTTGAGATTCCCGTATGCCAGAGCGACGGGCACAAGCGAAATCAAATGGTCGTCTGGTCAAAGCCTGTTTGAAAGCGTGCACGCCGCAGGACTACTATACGTTCACAAGGCAGCATTGACCCCAGGAACCAGATGCTCTCAGGCCCAGTCATACGTATTTGGATAACTTCTCCATTTGGCAACATGGGTCTTACCAGCCATTCCACTCTTTCTCGAGACTATGGACTCTCAGGCCAGTGACGCAACAACTTGTACGGACGGGCGCTCGCTTACGAATGTGCTCTTCATTGACCTGTACTTCCACAGACTACAAATTGTCCACCCCAACCACCATCTTCTATTCGCGTCTTGGCCAGTTCATTGTAACCTAATCAATCATATAATCGAGCTACTGGCGATATGCGGAGGATAAGGCCGGAGAAATCATGGCGTCTCACCGAGCAAAGGATGGGGTATGCGAGCTGTTCCGAACAGGCTAGTATTACGACGCTGCACGCAAGGGTGGAAAACGACGGAGACGGACATGTACAGTAGGGACCAGCACTTACTACGAAGGTGCGTTCAACCCTTTCCGTATCAATACCTTGACTGACCCCCTTCCTCAGGCCTCCAAGAGTCAGGTCCTTCATGCGCCCATCCACCACCCAAATGCGACGTCAACTCCATATGGGTGCCATCCCCCACCCGATATCCGTACGTCACAATCCAACCTGAAAAAGAACAACGCGCTCAGGCCCCACGTCGTCGAACGCAATCCAGCTCAATCCCCACCAGCCTGCCGCCTACGCCGCTCCATCTGGTTTGGTCCCTGCTGCTGCAGACATGTCTCTCTGCTGTCCTACTTCCTCTCCTCCTCCTCGTTCCCCCACATAATTGCAGACCCTAGTTTTCCCTCACCCGACACGGCTCAGATCCGCTGTCGAGGTACAGGTCTGCGAAACAACGCTCTATTGCTTTCGGTTCGGAACGTCGCGTTTCATTTGCAGATATTGTTACCCGTGTTCTCCTTTGCTTCCGGCCTCGCCCTTCCGCAGATTCCGTCATACAGCTGGCACTTCCTCGGGCTGCGCCTCTCCATTCTGCTTATGCACTGCCTGTCCCTTCTCTTCCTGCCGTGTTCACAAGGAAATAGAAAAAGCAAACCCGGTCGAAGTCAACGTCAGCCGTAGTCAACGACAAATTGCTGGTCCTCTCACTCTTAGTCCAGAAGATATTCGCGTCAAGATACAGAGTAGTTAAGACGACGATGACGTTCTCCCTGCTCTAGCTAGTAAGTCGTTCACTCCGACTTCTCTTACAACTGATGATGTCTAATCCACTACCTCAGTGATGCGCACCGGATCATGTACCTCTACCAACAACCCCTTCGACCCGGCTTATCGATCTTCTTCCATGGTCCAAATCGAGGAATAACAGGCCGACGACTACCTCCGTTTCCCGTCCCATCACTATGCCAGAACCCAATGACTACTGAGGCAGCACGCGTCTTCCCGCCGTCTTGTCGGAAGAGCTGCCCGATGCATCATACGAAGTGCAAATCTCGACGGTTAGTTCGTATCCTCCTCGCCCTTGTCTGTCCAATCTGACCACCGAGCGTGACAGTGACCATAAGCGCGTACTCATCATTACCCGCTATCCTTTATAATCCCACCGCGGTCAACGCCAAGGCCTCTGTACAAGAACCCAAAGGTGCACCCACGAATCCTTACTGTGTAACACCTTCTCGCTCAACCTAATGATCTTCGTCAGTTTGGAGCACTGGAATACGGAAACACGGCACGATGCGAAGGGTATTGAAGGTTAAGTTGAGAGGTTCTTTTTGCTTGAATGCTATGCTTGGTGAATGTGTTGACGAGTAAAGACTTGTTCCTGCCTATGTCTTAGCACTGTATAGACTGCATAACAAGTACAATAACTTTTCGTGGAGTTGAAGCATGTCCCTATTTTGAAAAATCAACATAAATTACATTAATAATGATACTCGTCCAACAAGTTCCGCTGAAACTCGTATTCACTCCAATCAATCCCCTCTCCATTGCCCAAAGGCACATTCTCGCCCCCTTTCCCCTTCCTCCCCTTCTTGCCATTCACTCCTGGCCTACCCCCAATTCCACCTTCAAACTTGACACCGTGAACTTTCTGTGCAAGCCCCTTAACCTCTCCAAAATCCTGAGCCGCTTGCGCTTTCAGGAACGCCGCTGTGTTGGCTCGATGAACCATACAATCTGGTTCTTCGTACCCTTCCAACGAGCCCGCGTGCTCAATTCCGTGTTCTTCGCCCAAACTTCCTGCTGTCTTTTCCAACACACTCTCGATATTTAGAAATTCGCCAGGCGGAATAGGTGCCGGCTGACTGGGTGTCACACACTCCATATCCACTTCCTTCCCCAAATACTTGTCCACGTCCACTGCCGAAAAAAACGCGACGCCCTGCGGTAAGTCGTCCATACCGAGCATATACGCAAACATCCCCCTCGTCCACAGATTGGAGATTTGCAACGCGAGCGTGGCGCGGTACTCGTCTTCTTCTTTGACGAGGTACCGCAATTCGTCGTGCACCGGGATGAGGTATCGTGCTTGGATATGGTACCGTTTGATGAGATATTTCATCGATACGATCTACATGTGAAGGTAATCCACACCCGAGGATTGGACGACCCAGTTGATTCTCGAAGGCATATAATCTCATCCGAATTCGTTCGGGAGGTATTCCTTCCTCAATGCGTACGTCACGCCGCATCCCAACGCAGGCGTCCTAGGCTTCTCTGAATTCGCAATATCTTCGAGCTTGAACACGAAGCTCTCGGATCCTCCGAACCAAAACTTTCGATCAAACAACATGTCGGATCGGTGAGTGTTGCGGCCCTTTGTGGAAGCGTTTCTGGTATCGACATCCCGGCGTTGGCCTGAAGGAGGAGCAGAACAGCGTGTTTCATCCCAGCCCCATAAATCCTCGAATGGTTGAATACTTTGGCTTGGTCGCGGGACAAGCCAAGTATTTTTGCCGTTTTCGAATGCAAGTCCGTCCCAGTGCTTTTCGTCCCTTCGAGCGTCATCCACCCCAATCCCGTCGCACCGTGCATACCAAACTGCGCATCTCCCATACAACTCAAGATCCATAGCTCTTCCGAATCCACATCGGCACCGATGATCGCGTAGCCAGGTGGTGCACGGACCATTGCTTTCAGTTCTGACCCGACGCGGTTCTTTTTCGCATTGGAAGCTGTCAACCTTTTCAATCGCGCCGCAGGTGACGGTACCCATGGTAATGACTTGAGGGAGGATGATGCCCCACTTGTCGTCCTTATCCTTGAAACCCAACTTCCGGCCACCGCCCTCCCAAACGACCATCTGGTTCATGATTCGATCTCTCGAGCTCATCCAATAACTGCGCACTGCGTTCAACTCGAGGGCCTCTTTCGCCTCTCCGCCCGGACTTGTCACGCCGCATACTCGACGAACGTTTTGCCAAGGGGAGACCCCACTTTGCCTTTTTCACCGTTTTTATGAGGCAACTTGTGGAACGCAGAACCGTGGTGAAGTACTAGATCGACGAAAGTTGAATTGGCAGGGTTGGAGAACGTCAGAGACGATCCGTGCTTGGAAGTTTCCGAAACGGAAAGAGGGAACGCGGTATATCCAACCGTGTCCCGTGCTCTCTCGAATGAAACAAAGGGTAAGCCTCTCCACGCCAACTTGAACAAGAGCGGTGCGTTCGGTTTCGTGGGGTGAGATCGATCGTAAACCTTTTTTGGGTTTCGTCAAGTCCCAGTATCATTTCGGCCAACAAACGGCGGGCGCTTTCGGCTTCTCCTGGTCTTTCCGTTTTGTCTTTTTCTTTGGGCTCCAATCTAGTTGAGAGAACCACGGATCTTGAACGACGGCAGATTCGGGATCCTTCCTGGCCTCGTCCATCACGCGAGCTGCAAGTTCCTGTATTCGATCGTCCAGGTCTTTTGAACCAGACGATAACGCTATCGCTAGGTCGTTATCGTCAGACGTCATCTCGCCCGAGGCCAACAGTAGTTTTGCGTGACGCGGACCAAGGGTCTTCTGACCGCGAGCGGTACGCAGTTTCCTTTGTCGTCGACGTAATTTCAACCTTCTTCGCTCGATAATTTGAGTGGAAAGACGTTATACGCAAGCTTGAGCAATAACGAGATGATACGGGAGGGTGAAGTAACGAGAGTGCTGAGCCACGCTGGATCTTCCGGTACTTGCAACACGTCATGTTCAGGTTCAGGTTCAGGTTTAGGTTCATCAGGTTCCTGCACTTTAACGTGACTTGAGCGAAAAAGACACGACGAAAAAAGAACAATACTCACGACACCCCTCGATTTTCCCGCCTTTTTCAAGGTCCAATCCAACTGTGCCAACCACGGATTCTTCTCCCATTCCCTCGTCGTCGTCATCTCCTTCACGCTCGTCGCCAACTCCTCTTCACATCTTCCACCCCTCTAAAAACGCGCTCGACGTGTTCAATACACCTCTCCCAAGCGCTTTTGACTGTGAGAAAACTGGACCTGATGGTGAGCACGCCTGAGAAGGAGACGGGGCGAGGACACCGGGAGAGGAAGGAGGGGAGGATGCTTTGTGAGCTGTGTGGACGTCGGTGGCGCAGTAGGATAGAAGGTCGGCGAGTGATAGATGGTCCGAGTCGGTAGTAGGGGGAGTTGGGTCCGAGTCCTCGAGGTCAAGATTGGGATTCAGGTTGGGGTCCGGGTTGGAGTCGGCGCGATCGAAAGAAATGTTGTGGCCCACAACAAGTCGGTCTGTATCTGGACCAAAGGGGAAAACCCTGTACAAAGGTCACTACGACCTGCTTCACCGCTGGGTTATATGCGATAATGCATAAAATTCATCTATGGCGTGACCGAACGCGCTCCTGAGCTGAATCCAAGGCCGGAGTGCACTCTACTGCTCCGCGCGTCGGTTTGGATGAGGACCGTGACGATATCAGTGCTCTAGCATGTCATCTGAGAATAGATACATGAGCAAGGAAAAAGGGACAAGTTGCATATTTATTTATACGCACGTAATCCACGTCGAGCACGAAGCTCTGAGAGTGACCACGCACACTCCATGAACTAGAGCCAGATGACGGGGTCATAAGCCATTTGCCTAACTTTGATCCCGGATCTAGGCCAATTACAAAGTAATGGTGCAAGTTGTTTAACTGGTTTTGACCATCGCGAGAAAGAACACAAGCGCACGGACCCTCAATGACATCAGACTCCGAACAGCGTTCAATTCTATCTCAATGCCACCATCACAAGTGCCAGCGTCGAACGCTACGAATACGAACAAGCGCAAGAAAACATCTGGACTTACGGGATTGGAACCGAGGATGGCCTACCAATCGCTCATCAGCGTCAACTCATTGCTGAAGACAGTTTCCGCGACGAACGAGGTTGATGCCTCTGACAATTTGCAGTCGCAAGAGAACCTGATTACATTTGAGCCGGATTTCGAGGAAACGCTAGCAAAAATGCTCGAGATGATGCAGTCGAAGCTCGATGGGCCCCAGGTACGCCATATCCCGCTAGCTCGTCTCTTTCAGGCCCTTTCTTTCTCTGGCATGACAGAAGAAGCTTTGTCCAAGTTGAATATTACACTTGGCGGTTCGCTCAAGCTGAAAACAGATTACAAAGTTCGGGTGGCCGCAACGGTGGAACTCGGAATGAATGAACACTGGTCTTCCGAGGGGCTGTACCGTCACCTCTGTGTGCTGCAAAAGCTCATTCCGAGAGCGGTGAGTGTGTGCGATATATAATGGGCACATATCTCATGTTGGATTCATCAGAATGAAGCAGCCTCGCGTGCCTGGATCGATTCCTTCTTCTTCCGCGCATCTGCAATGGTGTCACAGGGCAGGCAGTTGGTGCTCAGCATAGAGCAGCGCGTCCCAGCTTCAACTGTCAAACCTTTTAGTTTTAGCACCATTGCCATTGGGGTAAGCGCATCGGGCGCAGGTAAATTTCATTGACAACCGTTATTCGCCTTGCTTATTTTTCTGCAGAAAAGTATTTGGCCTGGCCACGTCTGGGGGTACTGCAGGACTTTGATCACACACTTTTCGTTTCAGAAGCCAAGGCAAGCAATATTTCGCTCGAGAACCATGTCCCTCAAGCCGTGTGTGAAATGTACGCTTGTGCAAAACAACTTGAGTCAGTGGCTTGTTCGTTTCATTTTCCATTAATTAATGACAACTTCACGGTAGAAAAAACATTATTCGTGGAGCTGTGACCGATGGCCACAACTGGATTTTCCTCGTCCTTAAAATGGAATCTAATGGTGATGGTGCCATATATGCTCAGTCTTTGCAACGGACTCGGCTCATGACCGTAGTCCCTCCTGGTGACGAAGAAATTTCACGCACAATGTGTGATGTGATCGCTGGAATCATCGGATATTGGGTAAGTGCCTACTATTCTCCTCTGTGTCGTTGCTCTCATTCAAGACTTTTATGGTCACAGATAGAGCATAGCAACGAAGATATTGGAGATGATGACTGGTTCCGTGCAGAGTGGAAGTAGGTGCTGGTCAATATTTTGGAATGACCGATCTATGACTTGACTGCTCATGGTCCTACCTGGACATTAGTTCGTGAACAGATCAGAGGTCGAAGGACTGGACTTGAAAGGAGAGAATATGATTCGGGTGAGGGTTGACTCTCGGGGAGAGAGTAGACATCATGTCGTTATACAGTTACTTTCCTATTCATGCACCTTTAGCTATAAACAGCCATAGTAGGCCTCAAACAGTTCCTGCTTGGTGTCGCATTTAGGAATCATTTGAATACGTTGCTGGTCGGTTTGAAGGTCATACATCTTACGTCACGCGTCACGTCAGTCGCATTCTCTCCGGATGGTACACGCATTGTCTCTGGCTCAGACGATCGCACAATCCGACTGAGGAGCAGGTAGTTGGAGATAACGCGTCAGTCTCAAAAGTTTCATAAACGACTATATTGCATCTCAACGTGGCTGTGTTTCAGGCCTCGGACTTCGGCACGAAGACCGAATCCTTGTCGGAGAAGCCACGCTGTCGCCACAAAGCAACATGCGGCGGTGCTGGACAAGCGCTGAAAGTGGGGAAATCCCCACTTTGCCAATATGTTCAAGAAAATCACGAACAAAGTGAAGAACTTCTCGTTCCATCCGAGTCGTCGCGTTGAAGATCAATCTCGGTCCCACTCATCCCTCGATGTTTCCTCTCCATCCAAGGTGTCTCTCAACGATACTGCAAATCAGGCAGCCGATCGACCACGAAGCGAAGAATGCTCAACGTCCCACAGACCCTCCCAGCAATCGGCTCTTGTGAAGACTGGAAGCGTGGCATGGAAGGGACTAGAAACGGCGCTTAGGCTTTTGGAAAGGAGCGCCGGCGCATTTCCTCCTCTCAAGGCAGCCGTCAGCGGTTTAGTCGCCTGTCTAGATCTAACTCAGGTAAATTACTGTTTTGGCTTTGATTTACCCGTTGAAGCAGATCTCAGGCAGTCGTCGAGAATCGTGAAGAGTATGAAAACCTAGCAAATGAA
The DNA here is from genome assembly GCA_015039365.1 of Amanita rubescens. Taxonomy (NCBI): domain Eukaryota; kingdom Fungi; phylum Basidiomycota; class Agaricomycetes; order Agaricales; family Amanitaceae; genus Amanita; species Amanita rubescens. The sequence continues at coordinate 29,210 of WION01000179.1, forward strand.
CTCAAAACCATGGCGGAAACGCTGGCTCCGTACGTATCCAAGCTTGTCGAAAGCGATGCCAAAGACCAGATGGCGCACATTGCCAAGTATGCAACAAATCCTAACCGCCCTTATTATTATTAATCGACCTTGCAGAATGATTAAGGATGAAGTGAAATCCATTGGATATAAACAAGATCGCGGCGTGGGCATCCGGATAGTGGAGGCGAATGCGGATTCCGGGGATATTCTCCAACGTTATCGTCGTATCGAGTCGCTGTTTCGTCAACTACAAGTGGGTACCCAGTTGCCTATATTCTGCTCAGCAATCTGACATACAGTTAGATGTATATTAGTCTCAAGACTGCGGAAGATGCCCGAAATTCACATGAGGTAGGATGGTTTGACTAGGTCTTGATACACGCTCAAAGGTCCACCTGATAGAAAGCATTGCTCAATGAAATGACCCCCGTGCAATCAGCCAGATATAACTCAAACTATTCCACCGATATTGGCAGACGCGGGTGTACAGCAGAGACACGCGAGAAGATCATCCAAGGTTTGAAGGACTGGGTCGGGAAGAAGGGAGGGGCAAAGGTGTATTGGATGAACGGTATAGCGGGGACTGGCAAGACGACGATCGGGTACAGCCTGTGTGAATGGTTGACGAAAGTCGGGAAACTTGGTGGCAACTTCTTTTGCTCCCGCACTGAACCCTCCTGCCGTGATGTTAATAACATTGTCCCAACTCTCGCATTCCAACTCTCACAATACTACCCTGCGTATCGATCGGCCTTGTGCAAAGTCCTCAAAGAGGAGCCGCAGGCAAGCAAACTCGACGTGCGATGGCAGTTTCAGAAGCTCATTGAGGGCCCCATCCGAGCGGTCAAGGACTCGGCGGTGCTAGAAGATACCGTTATTGTGATTGATGCCTTGGACGAGTGTGACGACGGCCAGGCATTCCGGCTGTTTCTGGAGACGCTCCTGAAGCTCGCTCCATGACCTACCCCTCAAGATCTTCCTTACCAGTCGACCGGAACCTGGAATCCGACAAAAAATGTTGGAACCAGGATGTTCGAGATCTGTGCTTCATCTACACGATATCGAAGAGTCGGTCGTGGAAGCGGACATCAAGAAATTTCTCACCGACACGTTTCACACTATGTCCCCCCGCCCATCATCCTACCAAATTGAACAACTTGCAAATCGCGCTGGGAGGTTGTTCATTTACGCCGCGACCGCTGTGCGTTATATTCACCCGGACTCTCGCACCGTCGTCGATTCCGCCGCCCGTCTGAAAAGAGTGTTAAGTTTGACCACTGGGTCGGGAAAACAACATGAAGAACTGGATAAATTATACACGAGTGTCCTCTCCACAGCCTTCAACGATAATCTTGAAGAGGACGAAATGAATAATATTTGCCTCACCCTCTGGACGGTGGTATGCGCGAGGGAACCCGTGCCGCTCAAGACAATTGCGTCGCTTCTGTCTCTAACGAAAGATACACTTCAAACTTCGCTGGAACCACTGCGGTCGGTTCTGTTCGTTCAAGAAGGTGTAGATGGACTAGTCGCCCCTTTCCATGCATCGTTTCCCGACTATATCCTTCAACGCGATCGATCTAAACAGTTCCATTGCAATGCAGCTCAGCACCACGAACTACTTGTGAATGGTTGCTTCGATGTGATGAAAGCACAGCTGCGGTTCAATATCTGCGACCTTGAGTCATCATATGTATTCGACGAGGATGTACCAAACCTAGAAGACCGAGTCAGGAAACACATCTCCCCCACCCTCTCATACGCGTGTCGGTACTGGGGTGAGCATCTCCAAAAGGGCAATTCCAGCGAGGCGGTCCACAAGAATCTCAACAATTTTTTGAGGAAACAGCTGTTATTTTGGATGGAGGTACTGAACCTTGAGAAACGGATCTTGATGGGAGCAGATATACTGCGACAGGTGCAGAACGGGTTGAAGGTGAGGACCTGCCCCATCATCTCAACTCGGAAACTGAGATATACCGGAAAGGATTCTCCGGGTAGTACAATGAAACAAATTGCTGATGCAGCGTCATTCGTGGCGCGATTTGCTGGTGGAGCATGCATGCGCAGTACACCCCACATCTACATCTCAGCAGTACCATTCTGTGCAAAATCGAGTTCGGTATATGACAACTACTGGGGATATATGCGAGGGCTTATGGAGGTGCAGGGTAGGGCAATGAAAGAATGGCAAAGTGCGGCAATTGTTGTGTGGGAGACAGATGTGACAGTCTTCTCAGTAGCATTCTCTCCGGATTGTACCCGCATTGTCTCTGGCTCACACTGTCACACAATCCAAGTATGGGACACACGCAGTGGAGACGTTGTTGCTGGTCCGTTTGAGGGACATACATATTCCGTCACGTCTGTCGCGTTCTCTCCGGATGGTACCCGCATTGTCTCTGGCTCACACGATCGCACAATCCGAGTATGGGACGCACGCAGTGGGGACATTGTTACTCGTCCGTTTGAAGGTCACACAGATTCTGTCACGTCGGTTGCGTTCTCTCCAGATGGCACCCGCATTGTCTCTGGCTCAGATGATCACACAATCCGAGTATGGGACGCACAGAGTGGGAACATTGTTGCTGGTTCGTTTGAAGGTCACACAGATTCCATCACATCGGTCGCGTTCTCTCCGAATGGCACCCACATCATCTCTGGCTCACGCGATCAAACAATCCGAGTATGGGACGCACACAGTGGGGACATTTTTGCTGGTCCGTTTGAAGGTCACACAAATTCCGTCACATCGGTCGCATTCTCTCCGGATGGCACCTGCATCGTCTCTGGCTCAGATGATCACACAATCCGAGTATGGGACGCACAGAGTGGGAACATTGTTGCTGGTCCGTTTGAAGGTCACACAAAGTCCGTCATGTCGGTCGCGTTCTCTCCGGATGGTACCCGCATCGTCTCTGGCTCACTTGATCGCACAATCCGAGTATGGGACGCACGCAGTGGGGATATTGTTGCTGGTCCATTTGAAGGTCACACAGATTACATCATGTCAGTCGCCTTCTCTCCGGATGGTACCCGCATTGTCTCTGGCTCAAGGGATTACACAATCCGAGTATGGGAAGCACGCAGTGGGGACGTTGTTGCTCCGTTTGAAGGTCACACAAAGTTCGTCATGTCAGTTGCGTTCTCTCCGGATGGTACCCGCATCGTCTCTGGCTCACTCGATCACACAATCCGAGTATGGGACGCACACAGTGGGGACATTGTTACTGGTCCGTTTGAAGGTCACACAGATTCTGTCACGTCGGTTGCGTTCTCTCCGGATGGCACCCGCATCGTCTCTGGCTCAGACGATCACACAATCCGACTATGGGACGCACACAGTGGGGACACTGTTACTGGTCCGTTTGAAGGGTCACACAGATTCTGTCACGGTCTGTTGCGTTCTCTCCGGATGGCACCCACATCGTCTCTGGCTCATACGATCTCACAATCCGAGTATGGGACGCACGCAGTGGGGACGTTGTTGCTGGTCCGTTTGGAGGTCACACAGATTACATCAGGTCCGTCGCATTCTCTCCGGATGGCACCCGCATTGTCTCCGGCTCAGACGATCGCACAACCCGAGTATGGGACGCACGCAGTGGGGACGTTGTTGCTGGTCCGTTTGAAGGTCACACAAATTCCGTCAGGTCGGTCGCGTTCTCTCCGGATGGCACCCGCATTGTCTCTGGCTCATACGATCGCACAATTCGAGTATGGGACGCACGCAGTGGGAACATTGTTGCTGGTCCGTTTGAAGGTCACACATCTTACATCACGTCGGTCGCATTCTCTCCGGATGGCACTCGCATCGTGTCTGGCTCACACGATCACACAATCCAAGTATGGGACGCACGCAGTGGGGACGTTGTAGCTGGTCCGTTTGAGGGTCATACATCTTACGTTACGTCGGTCGCGTTCTCTCCGGATGGCACCCGCATCGTCTCTGGCTCAAACGATCACACAATCCGTGGATTGACCTATGCAAAATACAACGATCACATCTTCCCCCACACACCCCACCCTCTTTCACACTTGAAACATTTCGTATTTAAGCAGGATGGATGGATAACTGTAGACAATTACCCATTCTTTTGGATATCACCTCTTTTTCGTCCCTATCTACCATTTCCAAGTAATACATTTGTTATTAGTCCCCAAGGAAGCATTTCAATTTCCTACCCTCCTCACCTTAATGTCGGCACAAAGTGGCCTTCCTCTTTTGCTCCACATGCCTGATCCTTTAAACTTATTTAGTTGATCATGTATCATTAATATCCAAATGTGCCCAATGCAACAACAATTCTGACACTGTATGCAAGGACCTGGATATCAATCATGTTCAAGTTCGGCACTTCTGTGATCGCGGCTCCAGTTCATACGTCTTCCTTGGACTATACCATCTCTAACTCATCATCAGCACCTTCAATGCTGACGTGCCTGTGGTTCATGTGAACTGCCCATATTATTCTTGTTCACTGAAATTCTCTTATCTCTCGCTCCTCTTTGTGCTCGGTTATTCTGCAGTGGCCGCCCGTGGACGACACTCAGCCCGGCGCACTTAACCAGCCCCCTCAGCACCACACGCCAAGCCATATGATTGAGCCCAGTCCTCACCAGCCGTACGCATCATCCGTACGCAACTCCACACGAACCTTACGGCCTCTACTGCACCACCAGCTTCCGTGCGCCCCCCTACAGCATCTATACGACGCTTTGCTGCGTAATGTACTTTTTTAGCTTATCGATCCGAGTCTCGCCACGACGATCGTTGAAGAGACGACGGGCACGGAAATTCGCCTAAAACCTTCTATGCCACCAGTACACGCTGCACCCGCTTCATCCAAGGACGACGAGCTTCATGATTGTTTAGTCTTCAGAAAGGATGAAGTTGCAAGCGCCATACTTTAAATTAGACCGCGAACACATACTAAATGGATCGGCAATACCTTGGTGTATTCCAAGACTAGGATCGTGCCGCAGTACCCCCTTCTCCCTGGTCCGCGAAAACTTGGGACTCGTAGTATATGGCACGCTTCCTCTAGCTGGATACTGGGGATGATTACTGGGTGATTTGGGCGATATTCTCGCCATCGATTATGTTAATAATCATAGCTGGTCTGCACGTCTTCTCGGAGAAACCATATTACGGGTTCCACGCAGCAGCAGTTCGGTATGGGCTGCGTCTTAGTACGCAGCACACAAATCATCGGCGATAGCTTCATGTCTCTACTTCTTTGCAAATGTGTATGATCTCTCGATGTTGCAACAAGGCAAAGTGCTGAACTCTATTGCACTGCTATTCTTCATCGCCTGTCAATGTAAAGGCCGGTATCGATCAAGAGCGCCAGCGCTGATATGTGATAGTAGTGATCATGATGGTCTCGTGATTATGAATGGCTATCATTGGCCATTGGGCGCAGGCATCCCTCGCATCGCTGATACACCGTCGTTGCGCGCATGTGGCGCCGTAGGGGCCGCCGCCCTGCAGTGATAACGTTGACGGCGTCTTGGCATCGCTAAGAATATTCGACTCAAAACGCACACTTTGACCCTCGCAACTGAGATGAGATGATGAGTATAGTACACTGGTCGCGCGCGACGAAACACGTCGCATGGCTGTATATTTTCAAGTTATGGATACGGCGCTGTGCATGATGTGCTAAAAACAGGGGGGAAAATGCAGTACGGTACAGATTGCAATAGATTATGCATATGGTGATGCCAGTTGTATTGTATGAAGATGAGCGGTAAGATTAGGATACATGCAGTGAGTTGTTGGATCATAACAAATCTAGACAGAAAGAAAGAAAGAAAAAAAATAGTGCGTGATGTCAATGCGAAGGAAGAAAAAAAAACGAAAAAACGACTAATATCCCCGATTCTTTTTAAGATTCCTCAATGCCATGGCACGTTTTTCGGCATCCTTGATATTCCATTCGCCATCCCAGCTTCTCTGCGGTTTCTCATCTGGATCAGGAATAGGAGCCCGGATAGGACGAGAAGGGGGCTTCCTCTGGTATGCGAGGTGAAGATCGTTTCTTCCCTACACGCCTACTACCAGGAGGGGTAGCCAGTCCGACTCGTTTGTGCGCCGACCGTAAGGCTCCTACTCCTCTGCACAGTCGCGTTCCGTGGAGACTGTGGGATAGGTGGCAATGGGCGCGATTTCGTCTCCTCGCCTGAGGATGTATTTTGGGAAAGAAACTGTGATGGATGTGGCGGTATGGGCCTTACGGCGAGAGGCACGGTGTTCCTCTCCGTCCCGAACGTAAATATACCGCGAGGAGTGGGCTCTGACGGTGATTTGTGGTGGTGGCGCGGGAAGACGAGTTCGGTGGGGATGTTTTCCCCTAGCGTACGTGTCAGCTTGGCCATGCGTCTGCGACGAATGTTATCCGGGCCGTCTAGGTTGAAAGAGTCCATCGTTGGAGCGGGAGATGGAGGGATCATGCTCATCGATAAGGGCCGAGGTGGAAGAGAAAGAGGAGCAGGGACGGAGAGATTGAGTGAGGTAGACGAAGATGGTGTTAGAGTTTTTATTACGGGTTCAGAGGCAGGCGGTGGGACAGATTGCAAGCGGAGTACCAGTAAGCGGGGAAGCTCCTTTGAGTTTCGCCTCTTATGGCCTCCAGTCGCTGCGGGCTCAATAGGCGCGGCGAAGAGGTTGTCCGAGATGTGGGTGGTGGTAACCGCTGCCAAAGAAGTTACAGAGGAGGAAGCAGAATGCGAGAATAGGGTGTTATCCCTACGTTTTGAGGGACCTGCCAGCAGGGAGTCGTGATGGTCGATAACATGAGGTGTGGCGCCGAGGACATTTCCTAGTTTTCTAGTTGACCTGAGCAGACGAGTACGCTGGTCTGGGGGAAGGTCGTTTACTGTGGGAGGGAGAGCTGCTATGGTTACGGACATGAGGAGGGCAACGGGGCACATACCTGGAGGCTATATTATATAGTCATGTGGCTATTCATCTTGTTCTCCATTTGTTAACGTTACGGTCACGTTAAAAGGGTTTGCCGGCATCGCCTCGCAACAATATGTAGTCAAAGTGGCTGCTTAGTTACCTTCTATCTTTGTTCGGCACCGTTGATTGTAAGCTTAATGTCCCGGCCTGTCCCGACCTCGGTCTCGGTTGATTCAACCGTACCCGGCTACTAAGTCGCTTCACTTGAACAAGCCAGCAGTCAACCTACATTCTGACATACATATGTACATCCAGACGAAATCGCCCGGTGGCGACGGATTAGGATCTTACGTTATTCACCGTTTCACAATCTCACCATCGGACCGTGTTATGAACGTGGAATCGTATTTGGACGGTCCCACTTTTATCCATTTGCAGGAAAAGGACTTATCGCGGCCGCTATCGTAATCTCCCAACCAGCGGTTAAATCAAGTGTATCAGTTTTATGTTCCGTCCCTCGGTGTCAATTACAACCTAATCCCGTTCAAAAGACATACGTATCATAACGATAACTGTACCAGCAACCAACAGCGCCGCGGTGAAAGAGCGGTTAGTTATTTTGAGCTTTCTGACGTGCGCGAGATAATCCAGATCGCACTGCTTTGAGTGGTACATGTCTCAATCTGGGCTTTCCTCAAGAGTGAGCTCTTGTTCCTTGCACAGATCGCCCAACGGAGGTCTGGAGCCGCCCAAGAGTCCACAGCAATCCAGGTGACGATAAAGGTTCCATAAAGCTAGGCCCACATCAGCTTCGGAACATGGGAAATGAACGATGACGACTAGGGTCTTGGAGACGCACTATTACGCTACGCTTGCTATGGCAGCAGGAGCGTAGCGAGGTCGGCAATAATTTTCCGTCTTTAATGATAAAAATGCTCGCATTAAAGAAAATCCAGACACGTACAGGGATAGCTCAGGTCCGTCGTACAAGTATCATGGCCACGGGCCACTCGACATCTACTTCATCCAACAGACCCGATTTCCTACCAGCATTCGAAACACCTTGCCTTAGATCCTTCCAGAATCTGATGGCAATATCACCACTCTTGACCGCGCCCAACTCCACAGCCATGTCAAACCACTTCTCCCCACCTTCCAACGCTTTCGTGTCCTCTTCTAAAAACCTTTGATCAACGGGTGCCTCCTTGTCTTGGGGATACTGCTCAAGATAGTTGTGGAGAGCACTCCACGATCGAAGGTAAGCAAGCAACTCTAGCCACGTCAAAGACTTGGTCAAGATAATCGGGTTATGCTCCACTTTCGTGACAGGTGTGGCATCCAAGTCGGCACGACGGGGTAACCGCGTCGTAGATGGTAGATTCAACGCCTCTGGCGGCGCAAGTCCCGCGAAAAAAACGCGTTCGACGTCGCCCAACCCGCAACCTGTCGGATCCGCGATCGATGACGACGAAGAAGACGAAGGAAGGATAGTGGAAGGATGAGGAACGTCCAATAGATGCCTCTCCAAGATCGTACGACCTGGCCGCTCAAAATGCGGTCCAAGCGAAGAACTAGGGTCCAGTACCCTGAGCATACTGCGTGATGGACTCAGATAAAGACGGATAAGCGGACAATCTTATTTCAGAATAGATCTAAGAATTAGGGTGAGGGGACGGCGCGGTTATGAAGGAGGAGGAGGGGCGTACCCAAAACGCAGCACATCCACCTTTTTTCAACACGCGACGCGTCTCAGGCCATATTTTTGACCAATCGAACCAATGGCAAGCTTGAGCTGAGATCATCAGATCGACCGTTCCGTCTTGAACGCCGATACTGGAGAGGTCTTCCGCGCTGCCGTTTGCAAATGAGGTTTTTTCTGACCAGGGAGGGGAGGAGAAGAGCGTGCGAGCGGTGGATAGCATTGTTTCGGAAGTGTCTATACCGATGATACGGCGGAATGGCATGAGGTGGCGGGTTGCTTGTCCTGCGCGTACTAAGTAAGCTATACGGGTCATAATGACTAACGGCATTCCTACGTACCGGTTCCGCAACCCAAGTCAAGAGCGAGGTCAAATCCTGCACCTCCTGGAGATCGTTTGTGATAGCCTAGAATACGTTTGAAAAGTTTTCCAGGATAAGTTGGACGAGCAGAAGAGTAGATGGAGGCATTGAATGAAGCTTGAGCAAACGTCGACATGATGTGACAATGTGACACGAGTCCGATTTCTTCCACATGGCAGGGTAAAACCAAGGCTCGGTATGTACCTTGTAAAAACTCCTAGTTTGATATTTACTGAAAATTGCAGAACACTCATCGTTCGCCTAATATCGACTGCTCAAACTGGGTTTTTTTATTCCACGCAGAGATTACGGATAGGTCCCAAGTTGTCAGCGGTGAAATATGATCCAGTTGGTGAGTGGATCGTCGTTGTCGTCGTCCATATGGGTTTCTAACGTCAATGTACTAGTGAAGCGGAGGGTTTTGTTTGTTGAGAGCAAAAAGACCAAAAAAGGGTAGAATGTATTGTACAGTTGTGTAACTCTACTACGATGGAGGAGTTTGGGGTGGAGGTGGAGGTGGAGTGGTCAAGGGATATTCTTCGCGAGCTTGGGCTAATAGGTTATCCAAGCGTTTTTCTTTAACTGCATCCTGTGTCTAGTTTGAGATTACGATTGGTGGATAGGAACAATACACAAACCTGGACACATTGACGATATTGTTCCCAGACCTTTCCACATTTTGCCTGGAATTCGTCAGCTTTTTGCTTTGAAAAAGCAACTCGTTGGTCTGGTGGTACTGTTGGTTCAAGATAACCCTCGAACCAAGAATTAAAGCAAGCGTCATATTCTCGCTTTAGTGGTGTACATTTTGGTTTGAGACTGTCAGCCATGAGTTACAAACAATAGAAAACAAATGCTTTTACGCATTACGACGTTTGGACACCGAAATGGACCTCTAGTAACACCAGAACCAGATCTCCTCTTCGATATTCGTCCTCTTCCAAACCCACCAAAAGATCTTCGAACAGAAGCTCGTCGTACAGGTCAACTCATTCATATGCAAGAATGGCTTTTCGCTCTTCCTTCAGTCAGACAACTCTTTAACGACATCAGAATCCAGATTTACCAGCGTCTTCGTAAAGCGGAAGATGAAGGTCTCAATTTTGTCCATGTCGGACTGGGGTGTAACTTGGGACGCAACCGTAGCGTTACCATTGCCGAGGCACTCGCTACCCTAGACTGGAATGACTGGCAGGTCGAGGTACAACATCGAGATCGTTGTCTACCTCACGTCGGAAAGGACAGCCCGCTCACTGCCATATCTCCTTCTCGTGCGGATTCCTTTAATATTCAATAAACGCAGTTAACCCAACTTTTGTAGCCTCACCTTTCATAAATGAAGCTGATACCGTTACAATAGATTAGAGTTAGTTAGTTTTACATTACATTGTTAAGTTTTTTGTACCCTATAAAGGAACAATCACACGTGCACCGCTTCTCATCGCTGCGAGTCTCCGTCTACCGTTCGCCCACTGGTTGGACGTAAGTTACTTTTAATTCCTGATCAGAACTTTTCGTTTCAACCTTCCCCCCTTCAGCCATATACCATGACTCGCTTTGGCGATTTTCAACCTCTTTGTTCATCTACTCCCAGTTACCCTTGGTGTAATCTTTTCTATCGTCAAGTGCGCTTTTTCTCTTGCTCGACTACTATTACCAACTCCTTTCCCCCAAAGCTTCTCCGTTTATCACCTCAAACCCTCACCGGCCTCTCCAGCTCGGCAATATCTGCTCCAGTAGGCGTCAATCCACAGTGTGGAATCCCTCGCGTAGGATACGATGGTTCAATAGGCAACGTCGCCAACATCGTCGTATGCGGGATAAGCATCCTCTTTGTCAGCTACCTCATTTACCTATGTAATCGCCGCAAAGCTGCCGTCGGTGCGTGCCCAACAAACTTTTCCTCCCCCTACACTTCATTTACATAAATCCTTCACCCTAGGCCGCATCGAGCATCGCTTTTTCCTCATTCTCTACCTCCTCACTCTACCCTTTCAACTGCTCACGACTGGCTCGTTCCTCGAACAAGGTTCAACATCCCTCGTCGTCCTCACAGCGATCCACGCTGGTTTCGTAGCTGCCTTCTTCTGGTCGTTGCTGGCCAACGCAATCGTCTCCACTCAAATTGTAGAAGACGGAACGCCAAGTAGCCTTATCGTACGTTACACCCATCGTTTCACTTCTCAAACACGTATCTCATTCTTCCGCAGCCGTTTTACTTGTTGACCATCGCTATTCTATGCGGGACTACCTACATTTCTCTCGACGTTGCTCTGGGAGTAACTCAAACCCTTGGTGGACCTTCCAACCCAGTCCAATCAATACGGAGTATACCCTTGTTCTTCTTGACGAGTATCTGGCCCGCAGCGTGAGTATCATAACATAGTTCAGGGTCCGTGCACCGCGGTCCCAATATGGAATAATGAACTTTCAACGCTCACGCACACGCTCTATTTTCAGTGCGACCTTTCTATATCTGGTTATCATGACGTACATCGTCCTTACTGTCCTGCAAGAAACTCGACCCATGTTTTTTTACCTCCTCGCTGCGGCTCTATTCGTGCTTTCCCAATTGGACTATTTTTTACTCAATCGAGTGATATGTAAAGGTGCTAATGGCAAGACTGATGGGTCGTTTGTAGCCACTATTTTGGAGACAGCTGCTGTGGGTATGTTGTATCTCGCTTGGAGAAGTATAACAGAAAGTGCGTCTTGGCCTCTTCCCTTTTCCGGTTTTGATTAAATCCGACGCAGGTGCATGGGAGGACGAAACGTATTATAATTAACCTCTCCTCTCTCTCTCACGACGAATTGTCTATCATCTCGGTTGTGATGCATCGACCATGTGTTCTTGTACCTCGCGCGATATTTCGTGTGTGTAGTTATGATAGTAGTGACGGTAGAATAGTAGTACAAATCCAACTCGTGCTTGTGATAACATCGACGGTCTTTGGGCCGAAATAAAATCCAAAATAAATACAAACATAAATCTCCGAGTCTCACCTTTGCAGCCTCAGCAAAAACTTAAACCAGCTCCAATTCAGAGTCCCACTTCCGTGACATCCATCGATCGTTGATGTTGATGGCGATATAGATGGTGATGGGAACATGAGACGACAACGACCATCCCACCCCAAGGGGCCAACGCAGGCCAACGCTCTTGATACTTAAGGTCGTGCGGTTCTGACCACTCGACCAGAATGACCATTACATTCATCCTCGTCACCCTCTTTCTTTTCACATTTGTACGGGGCAATCTGATCTCCGGCCCAACCGACGTTAAACGCAGCGTCCTGACGCCTCCTTTAACTAGCTCTGAGGTGAGCTAAAGCGGTCCTCCAAGGAGCGAGCATCTGACGATAACCCCCAAGTTAGAGGCTTTTATCAAAGCGCTCTGTCATGATCGTTGCACAAATCCGGATTGTGGAGGTATAAAGTATGAGGGAGAACGTCCCTTTGCGGTGGTGGTGGGGGATGTGGATTCGTGTGTAGACAATTGTCAATTCAACCGACTTCAAGGCCTTAGTCAGAAAGTGGGCCTTGAAGAGAGGTTGGCTAGGCGGCCCCATGGCGTAAGTATCCTTTAACGTATTCAGCCCAGTAACTCATGTAAATTGAAAGGAATGGGACCCCTATGTATTTTTACGTCAGATTTGCGCCGCTCGGTGCAACTATTACCGGTGGGGGTTGGTGGGAGATCGGATGTTGATTTTTGAGGCCCAATTTTGCCAGTATGAAGAAGTCACGAGTCGTCCTAACCATGCTAAATGCAGGGAAAATTGTGTGCCTCATTTTGCAAAGATTCTTGAGAGCGTACGCATAAAGAAGTCATGCAATGTTCAAAGGAGAGATCATATAGGACCGCACGTTAATCATAAATGTCGGACGTAATCTTGAACGACTTTTAGTAATGTATGTATCCAATCGTACAAGCAACCACTGGCGCATTTTCAAAACTAACCGACGACTTTGTTACTGCCACTGCCATCACGGTGCAAGCAGGCCTTGAAATTCTCTTCAACGCTCCTGATATCACGCGATTCTCCTTCTCTACGTGCGCAATCGGCCCGCGTCACTTTTCCCTTCTCTAATTTGCAAAGGGTACCTTGATCCCTCGTAGGACCCGCCTGAAGCCCTATCGGATTTTTTTTGATTACTACGCTTTTTGAAAAAACTTAGGCGTGGAGGAGGGAGCCAAAAAGCCGAAGCGTTTGGAATGGCTAAACAACTTCCACAAAGGTCCCAAGCGCCTGTACGTCTGGACCCCTTGTCTCACATATAAGCGCTGCTGGACTCGTAGTCACCGTGCCGCTGCATCGCCATGAAGTTATCTCGTGAAGCAGATATAACTCTCGGATGCAAATCTAGAATATATAGTTAATTCCCAGACGCAAACGTCCGTTGCCGTTGATGATTCGGATATGATGGTGATGGGCACATCAGACGACAAGGACCATCCCATCCCAGGGTCAACGCTCTTGATACTTAAGGCCGTGCGGTTCCCATACCACTCGACCAGAATGACCATTACCTTCATCCTCGTCACCCTCTTTCTTTTCACATTTGTACGGGGCAATCTGATCCCTGGCCCAACCGACGTTAAACACAGCGCCCTGACGCCTCCTTTAACTAGCTCCGAGGTGAGCTAAAGCGGTCCTCCAAGGAGCGAGCATCTGACGATAATCCCCAAGTTAGAGGCATTTATCAAAGCGCTCTGTCATGATCGTTGCACAAATCCAGACTGTGGAGGTATAAAGTATGAGGGAAAACGTCCCTTTGCGGTGGTGGTGGGGGATGTGGATTCGTGTGTAAACCTATGTCAATTTGACCACCGAGGCCTTAGTTTCCAGGTGGACCTTGAACAGAGGCTTGCTAGGCGGCCCAATGACGTAAGTCTCCTTTAACGTATTTAGCCTAGAAAACTCACATATAAATTGAAAGAAATGGGATCCCATTGAATTCTTACGTGAGGTCTGCGTCCATCGGTGCAACGATTACCGGTGGGGGTTGGTGGGAGATTGGGCATCGAGTTTGGCTGGCCAATTTCATCAGTATAGTGAATTCGCGAGTCGTCCTAACCATGCTAGATGCAGGGACAATTGTGTGCCTCATTTTGCAAAGATTCTTGAGAACGTACGCATGCAGAAGTCGGACTCACTGACATGCATTGTTCGAAGGGGAGACCATATAGGACCTCACGTTAATCATAAATGTCGGACGTAATCGTAGTAATGTAGGCATCCAATCGTACTGCGGTTACAAGCAACCACACTTGTTACTACCACTTCCATCCACCGTGCAAGCAAACCTTTCAACGTTCCTGATATTACGCGATTCTCCTTCTCTACGTGCATAACCGGCCCGCATCAATTTCTTCCTCGTCACTTTTAAGTTTTCCCTTCTCCACATTTGCAAAGGGCACTCTGATCCCTCGTAGAATCTCATCGAAGCCCTTTCGGATCACCATGCAAGGAGGATTGCAAGCCATATTCTGCCGAGATTTTTGAAAACTTACGCACGGAGGACGAAGCCAAATGGTTAAAAAACTTCCACAGAGGTCCCAAGCGCCTGCACGTCACCTGGATCCCTTGTCCCACATATACGCGCTGCTGGACTTGTAGAGATCCGTCACCGTGCCGCTGCATCGATTAGCCAAATTTTCATTAACCCATTCGGAAGTTGTCTTGACCCTGAAGCAGATATAATGCTCGGATGCAAATCTAGAATACTGTACTATGGTTCTAAGTTAATCATTCCCCGTAACAAGATGCAACCGTCCGTTGACATTGATGTGATACGATGGTGATGGAAACACGAGACGACAACGACCATCCCATCCCAGGGGCCAACGCAGGCCAACGCTCTTGATACTTAAGGTCGTGCGGTTCTGACCACTGGACCAGAATGACCATTACATTCATCCTCGTCACCCTCTTTCTTTTCACATTTGTACAAGGCACTCTGATCCCTGGCCCAGATGACGTTGGCATCAGAGACCGGATGCCTCGTTTAACTCGCTCCGATGTGAGCTGTAGCTGTCCTCCAAGGATTTGAAAAACAAGCATCTGACGATAATCCCCAAGTTAAAGGCTTATATCAAAGCACTTTGCCATGATCGTTGCACAAATCCGAATTGTGGAGGTATAAAGTATGGAGGTCATTACACTCCCCCCCCCTTACCCATAGGAATCCTATAGGAATTGTCGGATTCCTATAGGATTCCTATAGGATTCTGATACATATGGTTGTCAGCCATTTTGGCTGAGAAATCCTACTTCATTCCAATGAGAGTCCTATTGTGTTACAACACGGTACGGACTCCCGCATTATGCTTACATGATACGTCGGACATGTTTATTTCCTTTATGCATACCTTACTCGTCACTCCCCTTATGCTCGATTCATACGGACTAACTCGTTTACTTACTTATACCATTCCTTATTCCACATATGACGCCGTCCTTATACCTACGTTCGTACTTACCTTTATTCATTAATTAGTACGTCTCTCTGTACTTACCAGTATAAGTACCTCATGTATTCTAGAGTCGAACCCTAAGTTCGACTTAGCTGTTTATTGTCGTCTGGCAATATAACCGTACTCTCAAACTCATCTACCACAATCGTCCTCAGATCCTAAGTCAACGCCTTGACTTAGTATTGAACTTATAATCTTAACGTTTGACTTAAGACTTGTAATCGTGACTAGAGTTGCTGTTGCAACTTAGGTTGAGATTAACGAGTTCGTAACAATTAAGTCGAACTTATCAATAAGCCTGAACATCGATTCATTGGCATTTGATAACACACACTTCGACGAACTTCCGGAAAGCCAGCCTGTAGGTTACTGGCCACGTTGTCAAAACGGATTGGAGAGCTCCACCAAATAGAGCTACACGAGATCGTAAAGGGAACTACGTTCTTGACGGATACTACGTTAGACTAAACGGTGCAAAACGAATCTGGGAAGATACAGGAGGGAATCCAGTTAAAGAACAAGAATTCTGGATACCACAAAAAGAAACTAGACCTCCGAACGAGTCATACTATTACTTCGCAGATCTATATCTTCAGGAACAACACATCAGATTCGATCACCTCACAAAACGTTGGATAGCATCCGAGACACAAGACTTTGTCCCTAACGAATACTTCAACACCCCTACTTGGATAAAAGGGACTGTTGATGCTCTACCGGAAAACTTAAGACCGAAAACTCTCCTTTCCATACAGACAACTACAAAAGGCAAAAAGAAAGCAAATTTTGGCCTAAACGATAGTGAATCCGAGAAAGAAGAAGAAACAGATCAAAAACCCGATCTATCTCTTGATTTTCTCAGTGACCTTTCAGTTGGAACGACACCAACACCTACCCAACAACCGACCAATCCCGAATCAGGTCCTTCGAACCCTAAAGAAGAAAAGGACGAAGAAGACCCGTTTGACTCTGACAGAATCGAAGTAGACGAACCTAAACCCGATCCAACTCCACCACGCAGAGATCCATCACCCCCACCATCACCAAGAATGTCTGGAGGAAGTACAGACCCTATACCCAACCCACGAACCCCTAGTCTCATCGGAGATCTCCCTGAATTTAAAGGGAAGCGAAAGGATGCCAATACGTTCATAGAAGATATCGAAATCTTCTTTGACATGAATCCTGAACGGATGAATACAGACCGTTTAAAGATCCTTGCTGCCCTGAACAAGATCTCAGATGGAGCTAGACAGTGGAAAAAGAATAAATTAGCGGAATTACGAAAATCACGCGCTACCGTTGAAGGAGGCGTCACAAGACCCGCTTTATTCGATGACTGGGAAGCATTCAAACTATCATTCTTGACAGATTGGGGAGAAGTTGATCCAAGCGGAAATGCATACACGAAAATTCTCAATCTACAGAACAGATCGTCCATAAAAGGAAAGAAACAGATGACCTTGCCTAATTACGTCAATCAGTTCAAGGAACAAATCACGAAAGCAGGAATCGAAGGAGAAGCAGCATTCCATATGTTCGGAAAAGGACTTACAGCACCCGAGTTCGAAAAAGCAATGCTCATGAACCCAAAAACATTGCAAGATTGGTACGACATTGCTATCAAACTCGACAACATCCGAACCCGTTCATATGCTTATTCCCCCCGATCTGGAAATGGTCATTCATCATCCTCTCATAACGACGAATCATGGGCTATGCAGATCGATCATAAATTTCTAGAACAAGAAGAAGACCCAGAACTAGAACTTATGATCAGATCTATGTCCAAAGAAGAAAGAGAACGCTACATCAAAGACGGTTTATGTTTTATCTGCGGAATCAAAGGACACATGTCAGGGCAATGCCCGAAGAAGAAAAGAAACAAAGGGAAAGGCCGATTTAAAGGAGGAAGGAAAAGAGGATTCACGCCCAAACGTCACATTCGAGCCACATCAAATGATGGTGACGGAAATTGGGAAGAAGAAGAAGTCCAAGAGTCTAAACCAAATTACACCAAGAACATCCGAGCGCTGATGAAAGGGATGTCAACCGACGAAAAGAATGATCTATTACTATCTCTTGCCGATGATAACGAGGATTTTTGACAGTGGGACTCATGACAGTGGATGAAGTCTCAGACACACCAGATTCAACTCTCGATATATCTCATGTAACAGTACAATCTATTTCGAAACGAAGATTATCTGTCCCTATCAAAGTTGAAACTGAAAACAACACTGAAAACCTCGTTGCCCTTGTCGACTGCGGAGCCGAAGGGATATTTATCGACAAAAGGATAGCACACAAATGGAGAAAACGAAAAACTCTACGACCAATTAGAGTTTATAACGTCGATGGCACCATAAACAAAGAAGGAGAAATTGATGAACAATGTCTAATCACCTTCGAAATGAACGGAAAACGCATGACTGAATGGTTTTACGTATCAGCAATAGGAAAACAAACGGTTATACTGGGGCTTCCTTGGTTAGAGAAGCATAACCCTGACGTAAATTGGAGAGAAAAGACTCTAGAGTTCCGAGACTCTGAACAGGACAAAATCAAGGCATCACTTCGGAGCATCTGTCAACAGATTGACAGAATAGCTATGCCTGAATGGGAAGAAGATCTCGTCATCGGATATTTGATGTCACACAAAGGATCACAGACGACAGATCACAGATGGAACACGCATACATTTGAGGATATAGGAAGCTGGTCAGAAGACGAATATGACCAAGTAACTATCGCACGATATACGCCAGCTCAACAAATGGAACACAAATACCATCAAACAGAGGAGGTTTACACGCTCCCTCCTGAATACTCGGCATGGAAAGATGTATTCGAGAAAAAAGCAAGTGAACGATTCCCGGAAAGCCGATCTTGGGATCACCAGATAGAACTTCGCGATGATTTCATACCAAAAAGAGGAAAAATCTATCCCTTATCTCCGAAACAGCAGAACACACTGGATGAATGGATCAAAGAACATGTTGAAAAAGGCTACATCAGACCATCGAAATCGCCGCAGGCATCACCTTTCTTCTTTGTAGAGAAGAAAGAAGCACAAAAACTACGACCCTGCCAAGACTATCGATATTTGAACGAATACACTAAACCAAACGCATATCCATTACCCCTTATCTCCGATCTTATGATTAAACTCAAAGATTCGGAATACTTTACGAAATTGGACATCCGTTGGGGATATAATAACGTTCAAATCAAAGAATCTGACAGATGGAAAGCCGCCTTTATCACCAATCGAGGTTTATTTGAACCTAACGTCATGTTCTTTGGATTACGAAATTCACCAGCAACGTTCCAAGCTATGATGGACGATTATTTCAGGGATTTTACAGAAAAAGGATGGCTCGTCATCTACATGGATGACATGCTAATACACGCGCGCACTAAAGAAGAACTCGAGATTCGAACAAAACAAGTACTTGAACGATTACAGAAACACGATCTTTACCTCAAGCTTGAAAAGTGTAAATTCGCTGCCAAAGAAGTTGATTTTCTAGGCACCGTCATATCCAAAAATACAATAAAAATGGACCCGATCAAACTTGCCGGAATCAGGGACTGGCCAACCCCTTCTACCGTTAAACAAGTTAGATCCTTTTTAGGATTCGGAAATTACTATCGAAGGTTTATTTTCGGATTCGCCCATCTTGCACGACCCCTGCACGACCTAACAAAGAAAAACAAATTATGGACATGGACCGCAGAATGCCAAGTCGCATTTGATCTATTAAAAGAACGCTTCACATCCGCACCTGTCTTAATGATGCCCGACGTTAACAAACCTTTCATTCTACAAACGGACGCATCAGACCGCGCTATCGGAGCAGTTCTTATGCAGAAAGATGACAATGGCGACTTACACCCATGCGGATACCTATCCCACGCTTTAACACCGACTGAAACACGATGGCAAATCTACGACCGAGAGTTATTCGCCATTTACTACGCTCTTTACAACGAATGGAGATACCTGCTTGAAGGAGCAGAACACCCTGTCATTATTCATTGCGACCACAAGAACCTACTCTACTATCGAGAACCACAACGTCTTACAAACCGCCAAGCACGATGGTGGAACGACTTGTCTCGATTTAATATTAAATTAACGCATGTTCCTGGAGCAAAACTAATAATAGCGGATGCTTTATCCCGCCGACCCGATCATATGACAAAAGACGAACCAGAAGAGTTAATAACAATGCTCCCAAAAGAACTCTTCGTTCGCACGATCGCCGAAGATCTCCGTGACAGAGCAATAGAAATAACTGTCAAAGATGAATTCGCTCAATCAATCAAGAAATGCCTAAAAGAAAAAGGAACACCGCCCTTATGAACAGCCCTTTCTGATTGGACCCTCGACAACGAATTAATCCTATACAAAGGGAAATCTTTTATCCCTCCTGACACCGATCTTCGCCGAGATATTATCAGAGATTTTCATGAATCACCAACAAGCGGACACCCCGGTTTCTTCAAAACACTAGCCTTATTAAAGGAATATTACTGGTGGCCATTAATGTCTAAAATGGTTAAACAGTTTATTGACGGATGCACGGCATGTCAACAAATGAAATCAAATACTCACCCTACCGCCGCACCCCTGATGCCAATCAAGTCTCACGCACACCGACCCTTTCAACAAATAACCATGGATTTCATAACCGACTTACCCATAAGTGACGGTTTCGATTCTATCTTTATCGTGGTCGATCAAGGACTTACAAAGGGAGTAATTCTCATGCCTTGTAATAAAACTATCACCGCCGACGAAACCGCCGACCTCTACATTCGGAATGTATTTAAAAATTTCGGTTTACCCGACATCATGATCTCCGATCGAGGACCACAGTTCGCATCACATGTCTTCAACGGCATAATGGACTCATTAAAGATCAAACATAAAATGAGTACCGCCTTCCATCCACAAACTGATGGACAAACGGAGCGATATAACGCCGAATTAGAAGCTTATCTCCGAATATTCTGTGCCTATGAACCAGATACTTGGAACAAAATGATACCAATAGCACAATTCGCACATAATTCACGCACTCATGAAGCGTTGAAACAATCACCCTTTCAATTGATGTATGGAACATCCCCGGTTGCACTCCCCCTTGTCTCAAATAAGACAAATACACCAACCGCCGATAACCGCATCAACTCTCTGTTCCGCGCACGAGAAGAAGCACTCGCCGCACATGATCTAGCACGAGCTAAGATGATGGAAAGAACAACGAGAAAGACTAAACCATTCAAAGTCAATGACAAAGTATGGTTAGAATCTAGGAACCTGAAGATTCCTTATCAGAGCAGAAAGCTCGCACCTAAACGAGAAGGTCCCTTTTCCATCAAAGAAGTCTTAGGACCAGTGACATATCGTCTCACGCTACCAAGACAATGGAAAATTCATAACGTATTCCACGCCGCCTTACTAACGCCGTTCAAAGAAACTTCCTTTCACGGAATAACAGAAACAAGGCCCCCTCCCGATCTGATCGAAGGAGAAAAAGAATACGAAGTAGAAGCACTGCTTGCACATCGCAAGTTCAGAGGGAAATTACAATTCCTAGTAAAGTGGAAAGGCTATGACACCAGCGAAAACACATGGGAACCAGAAAATAACTTGACGCATATGGAAGACCTCCTTCTAGAATATAAAAGACGAAGGAAACTCTGAAACGTCATTCACATACCAAGTTATTATGCAAAATGGAAACGACACCACCGACGCCGTTCAGCACTTCCCCTGGTCTGAATTCTACGCTGGAGAGAACACCGACACCCGACTCACCACTCTCACTGAACCCCACCGACCTCGACTCGTTCTTCATACCACCGACACCGACGAAGAAGACACTGACCCGAACGACTTCGTTGATGTTCCCTACAGATCTTCCGATCAGACCTCGTCTCAAACGATCCCGGTCACTCCCACCGAAACCCAGGAAACCCATCACGGAACATCAGAAACTCTGGCTGTACCTGGACGAATTACGGAAGATCGCAATAGCCGACCGATCCCACCTAGAAACGCTGAAGACATTAGCGTTACCTTACATAGAGAGACGGTATCTGCCGGTCACGCTTCGACTCAACCTCATAACGAATCTATTCGAGGCAACGACCAGAGTCACGGTACAGATGGGATTAACCGCGATATGGCTAGCTCCATCATACGAACCACCCCCGATCTCTATCTCAGTTATCACGGAATTACTACTTACACCAAGGTTAGAGACCGCGTCACTCTGATCTGTAACGCCGCTAGATTACAAGTCGACGTCTTTGACCAAGAAAGGATAGCTCGAGTCTGGCGACTTCTCATGGACTTCCGAACCGCCACTACCCTTGCTGGTCAAGCCCGAGATCAGTACAATTATCATTGTGCCGATTTAATCGAAACGTTTGTAAACGTTACGTCACTATACTGGGAAGACGTTCATCCGAAAGGAGGAAACCTGGATCAACTGGCGATAGATCTATTACGACGACTTCTCACGGCTGACGTCGAGCGCTATATCATCCTTGCTATAGAAAGCATTGACGATCAAAGGTTTGGACTAAAAATACAGCCCCACGATCAGAATAACCGCATCGCTGTCAACCATTGGTTTCGCGCTACCGAAGCTACACCCGACCGACACCGAGCAACTAGATGCATTATGGAGACAGATCGTAAATCGAGAGAAATCTGGTGCCTCACCGGAAAGATCCGAGACCTCTTGTCCAGTATCCAAGGAGACACAGAATGGACTACAGCCGAATTCGCAGATGGAGTTCCCCTGCATCAACTCACTAGCGACCACATTGCGCAGATCAATAATGCGATCAGCGATCTCGATCTTCATCGCCGAATCCGTACAACAGGCGATCTCATTGAGGAAGAACCGAAACGAGATAAGAAGGCTCCTCCTCCTCCTCGATCCGCATCACCCCCAACCACCACCGTTATTCGCCACGGAGTCTGGAATATTCCTGTCCCCACTACTCGACGACACGACACTCCGCCTGCTCGACGACCTACGACCCGCAGTATGACCAATGCCGCCAACCAACGCCCTCACCGTTACAACCGATGCATCCACTGCCAAGGTAAACATGCCTCTGAGGATCACCATCTTGCTACTGCAATTCCTCCTATGTCTACTCTACCTCCACGCGCTCCCACGCGCCGACGCGATCCGACGCCCGGTCCTTCCACTAAGAAGAAAGGACGTTCTCGAACTACCACAGATGCCGCCAATACCTCCGCTTCCACTAGCCGCCGCCCTCATCAGCCGAAGAAGAAGGGAAAGAAGAAGGCACACCACGCGTCACAGTGTCAGGCATGCGTCAATGGACGACAGTGCGACGGAGCCGACGACGACGCCTGCGACCTTTACAGCGACTACGGCTATCAGCACGACGACGACGCCATGCACAACATGAACACCTGAACGGATTGTTGTTGTGGTCAACAACGTAGGGGAGAGCTAGTGTTACAACACGGTACGGACTCCCGCATTATGCTTACATGATACGTCGGACATGTTTATTTCCTTTATGCATACCTTACTCGTCACTCCCCTTATGCTCGATTCATACGGACTAACTCGTTTACTTACTTATACCATTCCTTATTCCACATATGACGCCGTCCTTATACCTACGTTCGTACTTACCTTTATTCATTAATTAGTACGTCTCTCTGTACTTACCAGTATAAGTACCTCATGTATTCTAGAGTCGAACCCTAAGTTCGACTTAGCTGTTTATTGTCGTCTGGCAATATAACCGTACTCTCAAACTCATCTACCACAATCGTCCTCAGATCCTAAGTCAACGCCTTGACTTAGTATTGAACTTATAATCTTAACGTTTGACTTAAGACTTGTAATCGTGACTAGAGTTGCTGTTGCAACTTAGGTTGAGATTAACGAGTTCGTAACATATTGGAGTTATTGGACTTTAATAGGAGTGAATAGGACTCATCCTATGGGAGTTTAATAAGAGTTTAATCAGACTATGCATAAATGACGAAGATACGCCCAGCAGCGCAGCGTCTAAGTGTTAAAGTGAATACTTACTTAGAGTGGAGTGTAGAGTGGTGGTGACGACCTCGAACGATAACTCACTATCCTATGGATATAGAATGTGGTGGTAAGAGGAGAAGGAAGGTTCTTATTTGTACCTACATACAGGTAGTCTTATATACTACTAGTATCCTAATAAGTACAATGTATAGTAAATAGAGGAAGAGCTGTGCATGACGTATGATATGACGTCTAGCGCAGCTATGACGCGTCTACCGCAGTAATGGGATGACGCAAGCGACTATAGGATATTCCAGTATCCTATGTATATGTACGTGTATATATGTATGTGAATACATATACGCATGTATGTACATCTAATCTGTATATCCTAATCTATAGGATAAGATATGATGTATTTATCTTATATGAGATAAGATAAGATATACGTTATCTTATATGATTAGATAAGATAACTTTAACACACCCCCTCGCTAAGTTATCCAGGAATATATGAAATATTTTATACGAGTCACCGGAATTGCAAGACTTATAAAGTCTTCACGGAAGATCTCTCGTTTTGTGTACAAGTACGGGGATCCAGACTATATGCTGCTTTCACCTTAATCCCTTGTATTATATATTTCTTTTTTAATATTCCTATAATGCTTGTTGTATACATTATACAATATTTATCATTGTTTGATCCTAAAGGTATAGGATATGACTTTGTCGAAAAGCCAATACAATGACGTATATTGTTTGAATCGATTTATCAAAAATCGAGTTCCCTGTCATATTGATAATATCCATTATAAAAGCACCCCCAGGCTTCAAGCCTTACAAAGTGTGTGAAATCATATTTTATCGAGAAGGGGCTTGTTCTACTGCCTTCGCTGTCTCTGATATGATTTATTACTTTGTTTGATAAAGGATAAGTATATATCCTTAAGTGCTAAATGAATATTTTTGGCAGGTAAACGATAACGTTTGACAACTTGCATAAATATCAAGCTATATAAATAGCGAGATGTATGACAATGATTCTTTGTGTGAAAAGAATCCTCTGATGGATATGCGAGTGTGTATATGTCGCATTGTCAAGTAAAAAACTTGACGTGTCTTCCTAAATGAACTATTTAGACGAGTATAGTATCTCTACAAGGGGAGCTTCCTCCCTTGCAAATACTCTCTGCTCATATGTGTAACGAGTGCAATAATTATTCCTTGTTTCTTTACAAGTTCAAATTATGTGCGCTGACTCGTGTGTTCTCCTATTATATTTAAAGGCGTCCAACGCCTTATGTGGTGTAAAGGTGACTAGCACCTTAAATCGTAAAGGAGTATATATTCTCTTTGCACAGCAATACGAGAATATGATGTGGCGTGTTCGCTTGATCGACAAGTTGCACGTGTGACAATTTTACTTGTAATAACAAGTGTAATTGTATGTGGTCTAATATAATTGCTCGTCCTTGTAAAGACAAGTATGACGACAAGCAAGTTATGTTATAGACGGTTGCCCAGATAATTCTTATACATCATGGTTTACGTCTCTGTTATATCGATATAAACTCCTTTTTAAATTTCGATAAAGAGTTCAACCATGTGTCTTAAAGAATATCTTCGTTATTCAGCAGATCGAAGTCCTTGGGTCTTTTAAAGGACTTATACTTTCAAAGTATTTGACCCGTCTGCTATTGAACAACAACTGTTCCCTTCTATAGATATGTGTGTATATCTTGTCTTTTGTAAATGATGATAATCCGTCTGGTATGATGATTTGCATATTATTAAATCCTTTATAATCACTTTCGTAAAGGATTGTATTTGGTTGTGATTCCATATATCCCTATTTTGGTAGGAACGCACAACACCAGCGGGGAGACAAATCTCCTGATCTCGTAATAACGAGATGAACTTCATCATTATCCAATTCCTGAGCATGTATGACGATTATTAAATTCGAGCTTGTATGCGAGCAGTTGTCTCGCGTTGTACAAGTGTACTCGGTATTTCAATCGTGTAAGTGAATCCAGATACATTTTACTGGATGCTCATACAGATGTGATTCCCTACTTGACTTATACGTGGTGGTCATCCACATTTGTAATATATCTTGGTAATCATTATAAAAGAGTTTTACCATATATGATCAGCAGTGAGAACTGCTATAAGTGTCCGGCGCATTTTATCTTAATATAAAGATAATTTGCTGGCAGTATTGTGTCTGCTGTGCCCGACGATCATTAATGATGTAATCCTTTATTAGACACTGTGTACAAGATGTTTGATCTTGTTTTATATATATGCTATATTTATTGTACCTTGTGTATGGATACAAGATACGAATATGACTTTAAAGGTCTACACCCACAGGGATACGACCGTTGTCATGACAAGTTTTAATTGAGGATCCAAGAACGATCAACGTTCCGCATTCACTCATACTTGTATATTTGGGGATTTGCACAAGGCAGGCGCCACCCCATAATAGCATATTGAATCTATTTTTGATATAGATTCTTTTACGACGAAGAGGATATACTTGTATTAACGACAAGTATAATTATAAGTGTTTGTATATATGGACAAACACTTATATGATATCTCGTATGTACGAGATTTTGACCTCTAAGTCATTTAAGTGTCAATGACTATCTTTTTGGACGATATATATTCAACATGAACACGTCTACTGGGAAGGTATAACTGCGACGTTATCCGATATAGGTTTCCTTTTCAGTACAGCCTATATTAATCCTTAAACAAGGATTATTCCTCTGTTACGTGTAGTCCGTTGGCAAGCAATGTCCTCTTAACTCTGTTAATTCTTGTTCTACCCTGGTTCTATTTGATCTTTATGCATTATCCAGATGCAATAAGATATAGAACTCAAACGGGGGAAGTCTCGTCGAATGATCTTGAATATCCTTTTTGATGTTCAACGTATAATGACAACGTTAAACCGAAACTCATTATTTATAAAGATCCTCCTTATGAGTTGGCCGAAGCTCATTCATATACGGTATATTTTGGCAATGACAAAATGTCCTTGCTAATACCGCCAGGAAGATCATAATGATATTTCGAAGTCATAGCAGTATTGGGTCTGCTGTGCCCCTGAATATCCCACAATATGTAAATATTGCTACCCATTCAAAGGTTGACCTGTACAAGTTTATATTCGTAGCAGTATTGGGTCTGCTGTATCCCCAAGTGATCCACAATATATCAATATTGCTAACCAACCTGAAAACCGTCAAAACTTGTGTAAGGAAATTCTCCATTGTTCGGATGAGACCAAGAACTAGAGTTAATTAAAGAGGGTGTTGGATTATACTCAAGGTGTTCCTATCTTTAGCTTTTGAGGGCCAAGATCTGTGCAAGGAACTAAATGTATTCCAATAATCCAATCGTAATATCGTAAAAACGATACTGAGAATCTGTATTTTGAAAGGAACTGGCGCAAGATTGACATAATCTATTTCTTTTGTTTTTAAGCTACCATTAATTCTTATAAAGAAATACTGTTATATGTATGGAGAGGATATGTGAGGTTATTTGCGATAAGCCATAAGACAAGCTTATTTGAGATATGCATTAACCTGGCATTCCATATAATACACGTTCCTGACTAGGATATTTGTCAGGAGTGTAATGTCATATTGTAAAGACGAGACGCTTTCAAGACCGTATAAGTTTCAACGGCAAGGAGCCTTCTCTATACAATAGACGGGGATAAAACTCCAATACATATGTTTGTTCGTGTTCAGGCATCTGTATATTATCGAGGGAGCTTCCTCCTCTAATACAGTTGATGACCATTATTATGGGCCTATGTTAAATACGCAACCATAATATATATACAATATGGGCCTATATCTAATACGCATCCATGATTGTTTGTGTATACAAGTTATATCGAATACTTGTTTTGATTGGTCATATACAAGTCATATTGTGTACTTGTTTAATTGCAATGATTCCCCCTCAATCAAGACAGGGATTCTTTATTGTGTTTCATAGCCTGATAGTATCATGACATGATCTATTTATCACATATAGATTGATGTGATATGAACAGTATTCTTATTTTTAACATGTGATGATTTATAAAAATCATTTTCATGTATTTAAAGAAATCAATGATTTCGTCAATTTATCATCTTTATAAAAAGATGTAACCGTTCTTGTGTTTCACACAATACATTATCCAACATAACGACGTTGGTCAACGTATATGGTCATGGTACATGTATTTCGCTCAAGGATGATCTGGTTCCTATAGATAATCATTTAGAATTATAATACACAATTCTTAAAGCTATAAGAATTATTTCGAGGTATTTTAATTACGTCTGTCCTGTTATTGGAAAACCTATTTTTAATATGAAAAGGGGATGAGCGCATAGCGCCGCCGTACAATTCAATTTATAGGTTGAGTACAGAAATACTCTGGACGTTTATAGATGCTTGTAAAGACAAGCATAGAAGTCTATTCTTATACAAGTGATCGAAATTCCCTTGTATGCGACAGTATTTTGGCAATGATGATAAATCCTTGCTAACGTCGTTAAAGAATGATGGTATTTATACCAAGAAATTTGTTATCTCCAACAGATAATGTTCAGCAGTTTGAAACTGCTATTGCGACTACAGTGTTATGAGACACTTTCAAAACCGTATAAGTTTCAACGGCAGGGAGCCTTCTCAAGTGTAGGAAACCATATTATGAGATGTTTTCAAAACTGTGTAAGTTTCAACGGCAAGGAACCTTTCTCAAAGGTAACACATTACTGTTATCTGCAAATAGATTATAGCCGTCTATAGGCTATAGACATTGGTTTGCATATGTGGAGAGCTTTTAAGGATATTGTTTTTATAGTGTAGACTTTATAGATATTTCTGAATGACGAAGATAATATGTGTTGATGCTTGTATATGATGACAAGCGTGATGATCTTTCTTCAAGTGATCGAAATTCCCTTGAACGCAGTATATTCTGGCAATGATAATGATCCTTGCTTAATACCACCAGAAAGATTTGTATATAAGTAATCGGGATTGCAAGGCATATGCCTACACGATTTCCTTATTTGAATATAAATTGTGTGACAAGTAATCGGATTTATAAGGAGTGATCCTTCACGATACTCTTGTGTTGATGACAATTTATATATATTACATATATATCTTCCAGAAATTATCTAAGTCTATGCTATATTGTTCTTCTACCCATTGATCATAGCTATTCATAGCCATGGAATTTCCATAATGACGCTCGAAATCTTCATGAGCATCATAAAATTCCTCCTGGGAATTTGTTATTCTCGTATCGGACGAGTCTGTCAAAGACTCATATGACAAAGGTGAAGGCGTGGAAACATTTGATTTACATGATTTAAATGAATCATGTGTGGAATCTGATTCCGGATCAGATTCGGGCTGTTGGACTAATAGTGGAGATCCTCCCCTGATGTAATCAGGCTTGCTACTATTTTTAAAGTCTTCCCAGCGCAAATGTGTAGGCTGTGGATGCGGTGAGCATCTGCAGCGGCTTTTTCCTTTGTTTGTTAAAGGGGCATTAGCTAAACAATGTTCCGTATGCAAGTTAGGGTCTTGCGTTGATGGAGATGATTGGTTTATAGCATGATGCCGTAACAACCATGCTGAACGAATTTCACTAGCAAGTTGCTGGACTCTGATTGGTCCAACTTGTGTGGCAGTGTTTCCTGAACGAACTGCCGTAGGACTAGAGTAATTCGTATTGATAGCGGTAACAGATGATGTAGCCGCTTCTTGGTTGATCCATTTTAATGGAACAGCCTTGATGGTCGTAAGTGCTTTATTTAGATGAGCAGCCGGGAATTGATGTCCCTGTGCTGCTATGTGTCTGTAACGAGTGATGATTTTATTTATAGATCAATCATGATCTATTTTGTCCAGTGATCCGTCAAGGATTGCTGGTGAATCATCTTTGTAACGTTCTTGCAAGAACATCCATAGGAGTCTTGCATTGTAAACGTGTTGATAAAGCTCAAAGATTGTAAAGGACAATCTGAGCTTAATGGCGTGTAACGCCTTCTTGTTTTGTACAAGCTCATCAGCTTGTATGATGATTGCTGCCTTATTGGTGGCAGTGATCGGTGCAATTACTGCTTTGAGGTGAGCAGGGATTGCATTTGGAATAACGGGACACATGAATACCATCAGATTTGAGATCTGAAAGTATGCCGTTATTTGTCGTGCCCAGGCACGATAATTGTTTCCTTGTAATTCGGTGACAAGGGAACATAAAGCGCTGTCTTCTTCTTTGGTAAAAGAAGACATGACAAGAATGTTGATAAAGGTTTATATTTATATAAAACCTTGTGGAAATGTCGGTGAACAAGATGCGTAGATCTTGTATTGGAATGGGTGAGTGAGAAATGTTATTTCTTGCTTCTTGATGATAGAACGATTGATTGAGATGAAATCAATTGATCATTTGATGGATTATTTATAGATTCAATGATTTATATCTATTTAAGGATTTTATTAATGAAGGTGTCATTACATAAACGACAACAACTTCATAGGCGAGGGTGTCATAACGAATACGACAACAACCTTGCGTGCAGCGTTATGAGCTACTGCCAAGCATGATAATGCCTAGCACCAGGATCAATCCGAGGAACATGTACCAGACTTGTGTGCCTGACCTGTAAACGAGTATGACATGCATAAGGTCCGCGGACTGCAGTGCGCCTGCGGCAACTGCCTGGTCCCAAGAGGTACCAGTTGTCTTTGGAAAGTGAAAGGTGTCCGGTCCATAAACCATCCGTGACCACCTTTATAAGCACTCCCAGTAACAATATGAAAGTATACGTGGATGCCTTTTGAGCAGAGCCAACGGCTAATCTAAGGCGCTCTCTAGGAGTGGACGCCTAATAGTCTGCGTGTATGGTCCACAATGGGACCCCAGCACGACCTTTATACTTTGTGAAAGTTACTATGGGCCATATGATCTACATACGGTAACTAAAGGCACTAAGGGCCTTATAATGGAATATCGTGCATGAATACCCCAGTCACATCACGGAGGGCAAGTATAACTCCGTGGGGGTCAAGGTTGCCATGCCAGCCTTGAGAAACATAGGTGGTACCCTTATCCCTGGGTGCAAGGAGATCCCCCTAAAGCCCTAGGGTCCGGGCGCATGTCATAAGCTCGTATGTCAGGTACAAGGACTCAGTTAAATTGACGGTTGCCACTCAGGTCTCCGACCCGCACAATACTATACCTGTTCACACATCTTGCATGGTAACATGCCTGGAGGCGATGGTGATGCAAGCAATACCATGTCGGGGCCCATAACCTGACGAAGATACGCCCAGCAGCGCAGCGTCTAAGTGTTAAAGTGAATACTTACTTAGAGTGGAGTGTAGAGTGGCGGTGACGACCTCGAACGATAACTCACTATCCTATGGATATAGAATGTGGTGGTAAGAGGAGAAGGAAGGTTCTTATTTGTACCTACATACAGGTAGTCTTATATACTACTAGTATCCTAATAAGTACAATGTATAGTAAATAGAGGAAGAGCTGTGCATGACGTATGATATGACGTCTAGCGCAGCTATGACGCGTCTACCGCAGTAATGGGATGACGCAAGCGACTATAGGATATTCCAGTATCCTATGTATATGTACGTGTATATATGTATGTGAATACATATACGCATGTATGTACATCTAATCTGTATATCCTAATCTATAGGATAAGATATGATGTATTTATCTTATATGAGATAAGATAAGATATACGTTATCTTATATGATTAGATAAGATAACTTTAACAATAAATACAGTAGAAAGACATGTAGTATTGCTATTTTGAGCTTGTTTGTATATATTTACATATATTTGAAAGTGGTAGGTGCTGTGGGCTCCACTTCTGATGTTTAAATACCTCTAGAAACAGTGCTGAAAGCACCAAAACCCTCTTAAAAAATCTAAAAAAATGTTGAAAAATACCCAAAAATTATGTAGTGCTAATATTTGTATTTGTTTATATTTGTTTATATGTTTGGTGGAAAATGGACAATATTCAGCTTCTTTCACCACATTCCCGCTACGTAAGTAGTGGGTTCTAGACCAGCCAACCAGCCAGTGATCGAGGTCACGTGAGGTTCGTTACCGTCACGTCACCCTGCGGGATGCGATCGATCATTCCGCCGTTTAACCGCCAATCGAAAGGATGTAGCGGATAACGGGATACCTCGCGGAACCGCCTGGAATAAAAAAAGGAGGACAGAACGTCAGGATTGAAATAGGTCAACTGTCGAACTGATCCGACACGTTGCACGGGAAACTAAAGGCAACATGATGGCGTTGTTGACCTGGACAGTCGTGTATACACGAGAGTGTTTGGAGCTGTTAGATCCCACAACAGCGATCCACGGAGAGCAGGAGGAGGGAAGGATAGCCGCGAGAGGGCGGCTGCGCGTGAGGTGAGCCATTCGTCCTTTTCTCTTTTTCTTTTCCTCGCTGCATCTGACTCACTAGATGATGTCTAAGTGCCACAGTAGTGCTGGTATCAGCCATCAGCCTAGTCATGCACAGGTGCAGAAGAAAGAAGTCAGATTGAGGCAGAGAGTGCGGGTCCCTGCACGATTCTTTCGACGCATCTCAGTTATCACTTTCCCCATGTCCAAAGCTTGGATCCCCAGTTCTGACCGACTGAGAAGGCAAGCTGTCGTCGAGAACACCGACAGCGGTGGCGAAAGAGAACGCTTGGACGGATCTATTTCTTACATCCTCGCCAAATTGGGTGTCCAACATCAGTACCCGGAACTTCAGTGCTGTCTCCCGTGAACTGGAACCAGATTTTGTCACCCTTCCCTATTGAATAGCCCATAGTAAGTTTCATTTTACTGCACGCTAGATCAACTTGAATGAGAGTCCAAGGTGAAGGTTACGACTCGGAGTCGAACTCAACAGTTTACGATTCTGAGAAGATCAGGTGTGGTTGCGTACCTATCTGCGAAGAGGATGGAAGAGTAGGTGAGCAGTGTTTTTGACGCGTCGGCGATGCTTATCATCTTTATCCAGACATTGGACAGTTTTTGCGAGAAAGGAGTAAAGAGAACCTGGCCAAGGATGTCGGTTTGAAGAACCGGATGAACGATCAACAGCATTTTCGGAGACTCGTGAGTTGTATATCACTCTTGAACGTGACGGTGGTGAACATTTGCACTAATCCGAATGCCAGGTTATGTGCTATGCGCGTCAGTTCTGTCCCCGTCATACTATCATAAATTGACCCAAGAAACCCGACAATACCGAATGGGTGGGCACAATGTAGGACCGGTATGTCCTTTTTTCTTACTACGTTGCGTACTGATCGAGAGCATCGCATAGGTACGCTCTCAATGACGAGTAGCCGACGTCAGGAGCGCGGGATTAGCAGCAATAGAAGACTCGGAAAGTCTTCTACGTGGTGGAGACAATGGAGAGTTTGTAGAACTCTCAGTGAGATCAATACTGGCGTTGAACAGTTCGACATATGGCCGGTCTCTTCCTCTCTTCTTTGAAGAGAGGACAAGATTTTACTGGCAAGCTCGATCGAATCCCGTCTGAGTTAGACTATAGCCTGCGACAGTTGATCAGGAAAGTGCAAATCTTCTGTATTGAATAGCTGACATCAAAGCTTTCGTCACGCGCGCGCCGGTAGTGGATCAACCAGCACGCGAGGAGGGTCACAACAGAATCAGTAGAGAACTTGGGTAAGTCATGGCTCGCCAGTCAAATTCCATACTCGACTGGCCAACAGGATTGGCCTGGAAGTCAGGTGGGAGAACGAGCGGCGTCAGGGCCGCTACAGTCTAAATTGAATGCATAAATCACAAATGGACCACTGTGGGTGATCACTAATGAGCACGAGTGATCATGATGCATGATGGCTCAATGATGCTCTGATTAATGATGTTAACGTCTGTTCATCGTGGTCCACCAATGGTCACGACAGTTCACGATGAGATGATAAATAGATAAAATTTAGATCACGAGTGATCACCTCGGTTCACGATGTTTTACTAGTGATTTACAATGATCATGCATTATCACTCGTGTTCACTTGTTCACATTTAGGGTGGTGGCGAGTGATCACCATATTTGTCCAATTCCGAGTAGCAAACGCAAGACATGTTGGACGACGTGTACCGTATGACCGAAGAAAAGTATTGACGAAATCGCGTTTGTTTCTAGTTTTCTCTATGTAAAATAAAGTTTAAGCAAATTAAAAACGTAGCGGGACTTGCGGCACTAGTGCCGCTCTCGGCGATTATTTGTTAGGATGTTTGAGAATGGACATGTGTGACAGGGGTGTGTGACATGTTTGTGACATGCCTCAAACAATCTGCAAAAAAATGCCTAAAAAATTGTGGCATCTCAAATGTGCAGGAATGAACATGCCAAACAAGACTAAATTTCAAAAGTCTTAAAATATATGGAAAAATCAATGTGATTAGGCTGAGTCATACATATATCACAATGCTATGTGGAAGCCAGCATTAGCAGTGGCCACATTGCCATTGTCACATTTCCACTTGACACCTAAATTGTGAGAAAACTAGTACCTCTGGTAACACTGCTGGTATGTATATAGCCTATACTTGTGAACATGAGCCTCAGGTGCACTTTGAGATACATAGTTATTCCAAGGTTAAATGTAATGAGGCTGAGTCTTATGTGACCCAAGCCCTGCAAGATGTTTTAACACAACTTTAACACCACTGCAGTGGCAAGCACCACATGTCAAGGTGGACCATGCTGTGAGAAGCAAAGGAAACATGTGATGGCTCTGATCCTAGTCACATAATCCTGGTTGTCCTTGAGTTGGATTTGCCACTTGGTGGCCCATAGTCTCCAAATTAGTTGTTTCTCTCATTTAACTGGGCATGTTTACTAAATTGTAGACAATTGTTGAGAGGTGGAAGTTGACAATTACCATGTCAGCCACCATTAAAGAGTCACTGATCTGTTTATGGTATGGACTCCCAAATTATGCACACCTGATTGGTTGGACAGGCCCACTTATCTTTCTACTTACTCATTTTACTATATGTATGGTTGACTAATTCAGTGTGTCATTGTTCTCTTGATTATGGAGTTCAATACATATGTTTTTAGTGTGGATGTTTAGTAGGCTGGTTGTCATTATGCTGCTAACAACTACTCACCACCATGTGATCACCAGATAACCAACATAACCAACAACTCGTCTCTGCTCCCAGTTCTGAGTCCTCCCCTAGTTGAAACTTGACTTCAATACATACATAGTAGCCACAAATCCTCATAACCACAACCTTCTCACATTTGTTCATGACCTCTGACAACTCTCTCTGCAATGTCATAGGTGATTGATGGCCACTGTTGCCAGCAACAACAGTGGCCACATTGTGGAAATTGATCATGACACAACCACTGGATCTGATTCATACTAAGTGGCAATCTCTACACTGCAACTGCACATGGAGCCCACTTTTGGCATGCAGGTTAGTGATTCAAGGTCCGGTCCGGTCCGGTTTTTTTTCCTTTTTTGGAAAGACCGAAACCAGACCGGTCTCAGGGTGTCCCTGATATCGAAAAGACCGGAACCGGACCGCTTAAGACCGCAAGACCGGTCTTAATTTAAAAAAAAGACCGGTTAAGACCGGTCCAGGACTGGTCCTGATCTGGACTGGTCTTGGACTGGTCTGGACCAGTCCTTACATTAGTTTCTATGTCCCTATGTCTCCCATACAACAATTTAAAACTACAAAACTTCATAAATATCAATATGTTCCTAACCCTCACCCTCTCACACCCTCTCACACCCAGCTGCACTCAGATGAGCCACATAAAACCATTTTTGATGATGCCAGGAGACTGCCAAACATTGCCAAAGAGATTGCCAAAGAGATCACCAAAGAGAGAATGAAGCCCAGTGTTGCTGACCCTCACCCTCCCACTGCTCAGCTTGTCCCATTAGACCCCACTCCACCCCCTCACATCATCTCACACCCAGTTGCACTCCAGATAAGCCACATTAAACCATTTTTGATGATGCCAGGAGACTGCCAAACATTGCCAAAGAGATTGCCAAAGAGATCACCAAAGAGAGAATGAAGCCCAGTGTTGCTGACCCTCACCCTCCCACTGCTCAGCTTGTCCCATTAGACCCCACTCCACCCCCTCACATCATCTCACACCCAGTTGCACTCCAGATAAGCCACATTAAACCATTTTTAATGATGCCAGGAGACTGCCAAACATTGCCAAAGAGATTGCCAAAGAGATCACCAAAGAGAGAATGAAGCCCAGTGTTGCTGACCCTCACCCTCCCACTGTTCAACTATGTTCCATTGGATGTACTAGAGCATACCTAGATTAGTTAATTTCAGAATACCTTACCTGGAGTGTTGCAACAACAGATGATTTCAAAATTCACATGTTATATATAACTTTTGACAAACTTTACTACTGTGAACTCAAATCTCAACCGTTTTTTATGTTTCAATACTCAAAAAAAAGCTAAAATATAGGAGAACATGACTGTGTTGGTCACATGTGACAATTAGCGGTCTAGGACCGGTCTAGACCGGTCTTTTGCGGTTTTTTTGATTTTAAAAATTTAAAAAGACCGGAACTGGACTGCCCTTGGACCTCCTAAGACCTGAGACTGCAGTCCGGTCCAAATCGGTCCTGGTCCGGTCCAGTTCCGGTCTTTTTCGGTCCTGAGAGACTGGAAATAGAAACACTAATGCAGGTAGAGTTGATCATGTTGGCCTTGACCCATAGGTGACTACATCCACTACTGTTGACCTCTGAAGCAATTACTCACTGTTGAACAAGTCACTGCAAGTGATTGACTTCTGCTACCATTGAACCATCAGCAACCTCAACTTCCTACAACAGACCAAACTACACTGACTATCACATCACCAGAAATCCTTGACTGAATTGTGTTGCATTGTGGCTTTGCAAGTGGTCATGGCACATGGAATGGTGATGGTGACATAATTCTTGCATGTTGTTGATGAAATGAGTTTTGGCATTTTTAATTATTTTTACTTGTCAATTCTCTCAGACTTGTCTGAAAAAATGTATTTTGCAAATATCTCAAGTTTGGCTTTATTTGGTCCCCAAATCCCTACATGCCCTAGATCACATGATTTTTCTGCATTTTTAAAGTATTTTTGAGATTTTATTGCAAGCATAAATAACACCAAACAATACCAAACAACAATCCACAGCCCCTCCAAACTCATACCTTCAAAAAATGCTGTCAAATGATGCCCATATTGTTTATTTTGTGCAAACAAACATAAACAAATGCAAATATCTACTTTGGGAACATTTTTAGCATTTTTCAAAATCTTATCAGATTGTTATCAGAATCCTATAGGAATCAGGGATTCCTATAGGACTCTTATCATACTGGGGGGGGAGTGTAAAGTACTGAAAGTATGAGGGAAAGCGTCCTTTTACGGAGGTGATGCCGGATGTGGATTCGTGTATGCACGAATGCCAATTTCACCAAGATGGCATTAGTCGGCTTGCGGAGTATGCAGAGAAGGATTCTCGGCTACCCCATCGCGTAGGTCTCCTTTAACGTATTCGGCCCAGTATCATTGAGAACTCATATAAATCGAAAGGAATGGGCCCCCTATGGATTGATACGTGCCCTCTGCACCAATCGGTGCAACAATTTCCCATTGGGCTTTTTCTCCCAATTTCGTCAGTATAATAAAGTCATGAATTTTGATAACCATGAAAGGTGCAGGGAAAATTGTGTGCCTCATTATGCAAAGATTCTTGAGAACGTACTACGCACGGAGGAGCTACAGGGCAAGGGGTCATGCATTGTTCAGAGAGATCATATAGAACCTCACATCATAAATGCCGGAAGTAATCTCGAACGACTTCAATGTAGTAATGTAAACAATTAACCGACGACTCACGACTGACTGCCACTTGTTACTGCCACTTCCAACCGCTGTGCAAGCAGGCCTTACAACGCTCCTGATATCACGAGATTGTCCTTCTCTACGTGCACTTGAACCAGCCCGCATCAATTTTTTTCCTCCTTACTTTTCCCTTCTCTAGTTTGCAAAGGATACCCTAATCCCTCGTGGGATCTCGCTGAAGCCCTATCGATTTTTTTTGATTACCACGCTAATTGCAGGGACCGTATTTTGCCGAGATTTTTTGAAAACTTACGCATGGAGGAAGAGGCCAAAAGCTGGAGCGTTCGGAATGGTTAAAGAACCTCCACAAAAGTCCCAAGCGCCTGTGACGGTTTGGTAAAAAGAAAGACAAGGGCGTTGATATTCGGAGGAGTAGAACCCAACTCTTACACTTGCGAGCATGTCGATTATATTACATCAGTGCGAAACTAAATGAATGGTAGTCGGGAAGTAAATTTGCACAGAGACTTGAACCCAGTCCAGGGTTGATTCTGCTTCGCTGATTGTACTCGAACGTGATATTCAAAATTTGACGAACTCACCGATTCCTCTCACATGGGTCCTCCAAGTCCCGGTCATGTTGGTATAGTAAGATTTCTCCTCGGTTGCTGTTACGTATACGGCCAACACTGGTCAACATCTCCGAGGAGTCCGACTGGCACTGCTGTGCGCGCACTAACCATCATGGTATCAATCGCATGTAATATGAATGGCGGAAGCAGCTTGGCTTCGAGGCCAATTTTTGACAAGGGTCATTGATTGGCGGCTCATTCTATGTCGCATAAAGTAGCTGTGTAGCATTAGCTTGCCGACGTAACTGGAGGAACGAGGGTGGTAAACTCGATTTCGCAATATGCCGGTACCTACTAGCACAGCTTCCGCAATGTTCATGATCCGGCTTCAGGTGAGGCGCCTCTCTTCAGTCTATGACAAGACGCAAACGTAGCATATCGGAACTTACCCGCGGGATCTTGGAAACTGGAAATCGTGGAAGTACATGTTGTGTCGACTTCAGCGAGATGAGTACACCAATTCATAACTCGCTTGACGATATTAAGTCGCCCCTCACACAAGCAACTTGCAGATGTCATGTATGTTGTTGGCGTGCGATGTCAATGTTGTAGCACAAATGGTTCCGCAGTCCATTGATCCGTTATATGCCTCAGCGTTGCCGGATGTCGAAACATTCTTGATGGACCCAGGCTTAGTGTGAAG
The DNA here is from genome assembly GCA_015039365.1 of Amanita rubescens. Taxonomy (NCBI): domain Eukaryota; kingdom Fungi; phylum Basidiomycota; class Agaricomycetes; order Agaricales; family Amanitaceae; genus Amanita; species Amanita rubescens. The sequence continues at coordinate 67,936 of WION01000179.1, forward strand.
CGATCATATTTTAGGCAGACGACCAGCAGCAAACGGCAGTGACCGTGTTAGTCACCACTCCCGATATCCATCCAAGCAGGTCTTGCGATTCTTGCCAACGTTGCCAGATACCATGCGGCTTTCTTCTACGTGCCCTTCTGGCGTTCACCTCGTCCTCCTCTTCGTTTGTTTCTTTTTCTCTATCTATACCACAGAAGGTGCGCTGGACTTTGCAACCGGTCGGGTCAAAATGAGTATCCTGAGGCGTCGAATAACTCAAGCTGAAGTAAGTATCTCTCAGTGTTGATATAGCCCAAGACGACGACCTCTGACTGGGGATGAAAGATAGCTTCTTTCTCCTATGAGCTCTGCTTTGATCGTTGCACGAATCCTAATTGTGGGGGTATAATGTGGCATAGTAGAGAGTGGCCCCCTGGCAAGGACTGGAAAGGTGAAGCAAAGTGTATGGGCGATTGCGAAAACCCAATCACGGAGCTCGTAACTAGGGCGGCGCAGGAGGCCACGCAGGGTATGCCTGATGACGTGAGTGTGAATGTCATCTTTCTCAACGTGCTGGATCTCATTCAGAACAAGAAATGGAAACCAGATGAATTCTTCAACATTATATGCGAATATCGTTGCAATCATTGCGATTTTGGGGGCGTCGAATGGCATGATGGCAGCGTCAAATTCCAGCCCTACGAGTATGATCAGCCTGAGATTCTACCTACTTACCATTCTCAGTGCAAAACGAATTGCAAGGTCCATTTTGGAAAGATTTTTCAAAGCTTACGCAGCAAACGCAAGGGATTGGGATGCATTATTCAATAGAGAGGATATACAGAGCCCAACTTTCAAGTTACTGACGAGCCTTTACTCAAGTATGATAATAATGTTAGATGACCTCTATGTTGATGAGCCAGTAACTCGATTTAGAACCTACGTACAGCATAACCAGGTGATAGGGGTGGCAATAAGAAGCGAGGGTTCATCATGATATTCGATACAAATTAGGTCAGTCAACCTGGAGCAACAGCGGTGCCGGCCACCACCTCCATCAATCAAAGTTAGCCTCGCCAACGCCATAGATACCATGCGACTTTCCTCTATTTTGGCACCGCTATCGCAGGGACTCGCCCGCTAATTCCGACTCCATGTAACCCGCAAGTCCGCCAGAGCTCTTGATCCCTCGTATAACTAAAAGCGGGGTGAATAGCAAGTTGAATTGGAAAACTTATCTTTCACCATTGGGTTATACTGACCAAGGCACAAATACCCATTTCGAGGATATGTAATGGGTTTATGTCATAGCCGTGTACAACACACTACGAAGATAGGAGCCATCGCGCCCAATTCGAATCGCGTAATTCCACCGCCACTTTGCGTTGATTCCGTTCACGAGTTAGCTGGAGCCACGTCCATGTAATGAATAATGAATTGACGGGTAGTCTAAATACTTGAGCTCTGGTAACATTAATACGATCGGTTACAAGTTAGGAAATTGGCGTACTCACCATAAGTCTCGATTGCCCACATCCAGCTTGTACAAGATATTGGGTGCATGGCCATATGCGATGTACTCGTACCCATGAGCAGTCATCAGGGCATGGAACGGCACATATCCTTGCATGGAAATCCATCAACTTCAAATTGACGCGTCAGCAACTTTCATAGCAGCAGGTCTATTTCTTACCGCTCTGCCCGAAAAAAAACCATTTTAACGGCGCATCAGAAGTATGCTGATGATCTCGACATTCATACTATCCCTATCCGATCGAGTCTCGCTCGCGTCGAGATTCGGAACCGTTTGCGTCTAACAACAACGTAAATAGTCTCTTAAACGCCGCATTGAATGACCCTGCCAAGTCAAAGGTGAACATTCGAGGCAAAATGACATACTGCACGTCCTGTAAATGGTTTAGTATGAGAAAGGATTTCGGCGACGAGCGACTTGTCGGGATCCGTTCACTGCGGAGTACGGAAGCCGAGAAGGACACGGTTGAATAAAGGACACAGTTGCCATTTTTGGAATGGTGTTAGGGGTCATTGGAACCGCGTGACCGAAATGTGTTATATACTTCATTTCTGAGTCGGGGTGGCAGTGCCTATTCTTCATAGAGTAAATCGGGGGGTCCCAATTGAGTCTGGTACCGGTAACGAGCTTGGTGACGCTCCGAGTTGGCCAGCCCCAATACAAGATGTATTACCAGCCGCAACGATGCCGGCGTCACTATCGGAGCTGCTTTTCCATATTAGGGCGGGGAACCCTTTCCATACCTTTTTACTACCTTTTCCGCTCCCCTTCGTATTTCTGCTGCCTTATTATATTGCTATGTAAATAAATAAGTAGAATAACAACTATGACCCTCACGCGATTGCGACTGTGGAAGAAAGCAAGCGCGTCGTTGGACTTACCACGGCGGCGCGCTTCTTACCAAATATAGAAGGTGCCCGTTATAGAAGTCATAGAGCGGGTGTACCCATAAAGATCGGTTCGTCCATTTATTCTTTATATTGCTTACTTCCGCTACTGTACAGTTCCTCTTTTTATGTGGCTTAGAGTACACAGACACCTCAGTCGTTCTCGTGCATCGACTGAGGTGAGTAGATTACATCCCCACTCTGTTTTTACCTAATCTGACTACCTGTAGTATATTTAAAGTTCCTACAACGAGCTATCCCGCGAGCGCAAGAAACTTGTCTCAACAGTCACCACGGCCATTGATTGGGTGGAAAGCTGCCCCAAAAGGGAAAGCGGCATTTCAAGCGCGGCCATCACACTATGAGCAGGGCACGTACGTCGAAATTTCGACGCGCAGAGGTCACGTGACTTGCCAACCCCAGCTGGCAACGGGCGGCAGGCACCAGCACCTGTGAAAAATTACGTATATACATTGTGACGTGACTACGCAAGGACCCCATCCCTTGAAACACAGGGTTTTCTAATTTTTTTCAACCGTGTCCTTCTCGGCTTCCGTAGCGGAGCCAAATAAAGTCTGTGAAGCTGTGTTAGATATGTTTGGTTAGTTACGGCCGCAGCGAGATATAATTGAGAATATGAACGAAGTCAGATATATGTTACTTGGGACCAGGACCTCGTAGAGTAGTAATAATATTAAACTTGAACGTTTGAACTTGAATGTAAATGACAGGAGCTTGAATGCCACGTGGGAGAATTAGCACAGCGGAGGCTGCGGTCGACCGCTTCCAACTGAAATGTCCTCTGCTGGTCTTTCTAGACGGCGCGTCACAAATACCTCTTCTTCTCTCCGTGACGACGAACAAACTCCTCCTTCACGCAATGGAAGCTTCCACAAAAACTCACCGCCCACAAACCACTCCGTACCGACCCACGCCGGCTCCGCATTCGAAGGCGGTAGCAGAATCGCGTTCGACCCCCGAGACCTTACCCAAGATGCATCAGAGGAGGCAAAAGTGGGAGGAAAGATGCCTAAGCTCACTATCATGGAGGAGGTTTTACTCATAGGCATCAAGGACAAACAGGTGCGGCCTATCGCTTAACCCGACGCTCTGCGTGTCTTAACCAGAGAAATAGGGATATCTTTCATTCTGGAATGATAATATATCTTATGCTTTACGAGGCTGTATACTGATAGAACTTGCTCTGAGGCGACGCATTGCGCTCGTGCGCGATCCGAATCGGCGGCGGACACCCTTGGCCGACCGGACGGTGGAGGTGGTAGATGATCGACAGACAGGAGAAACGATACTGGATGAAGCGTTGCGAATGATGAAAGGGCAAGAACATGACAAGCTCAGCATTAACAGTTGGATTGATCTTCTAAGCGGTGAGTCTTCCCTACTCGACCATCCTACAACTCACTATTTTGTATACAGGAGAAACATGGAATGTCATGAAAATTGGATACCAACTAAAACAAGTTCGAGAACGACTCGCAAAAGGCCTAGTTGATAAAGGCGTGCTCCGGACAGAGAAACGCAATTTTCTCCTGTTTGATATGGCTACACATCCTGTTGCAGATGTACGGACGAAGGAGGCCATTATCAACCGAATTGTCAGCCTTCTTACATCAACAACGTCAGCTATACCACCCTCTGCGTTGAATAAGGAGGGCATTCAATGCAGAGTTGCAAGAGCAGTCTGTCTAGTCTGTGCCGGGTACACGGCCAACGTGTTGGATAACGCCTTTGGCCGGCTAGGGTACGAAGAACGGGAAGCAGCCTTCGCGAGAGCGGACGAGATTCTTGCCGAATTCTCGTGCTGGCCTTTGGGCGGTGGCGACGCCCCCAACTCGTCAACAGCAAGGCGGAGACAGGCGTTGGCAGCCGGTCGTATCGCTTCAGGAGGCGAACCGACTGGGCGTGAATCGGTGCTAGGTCTTATCGCGGAGGTGCGGAAGGAGACTACGGATGGTGATGACGATGTTGGGTTTGAGCTGATAGCCGGTGTGCTTGAGGTGCTTTCAAAACTCGATTCTTTGCTTTGATAACCCCTGCATTACATATCGACCCTTGATATTCCACTGTTTCTCAGGTCAATGACACTTATAAACATCCGAGCCTATCGTGCGCACAAATATAGTAATATTACGGCTTACGAACAAAAATAATCAGGGTCCGAGCACTACAGAATCATTTACTTCCCATCTCCAAATGTGCTCCATATTCTTTGTACTTTTCCTTTCTAGCACGCAATCAGTCTTAGTCTTAGTCTGAAACTCAAAACAACAGAACATTCAATGTCATTCACATTATATTCGGGGAGTGCTTACTCGGGCTAACATTGCCAATTCAAGTTCCACCATCGAATCAGGGCGACCAGATTCCGTTGACGACGTGTCTTCTCTTTTCACATAACATTTCTAATATTTTGATAATCTCCATTCTTCCGCCTCGTTCCTCTTTTCAACGTTCATACTCGCTTCCTCGACCGCAAACTATCCAACAATCGTAAGTCTTGCTCTTATGTAAACAACCTCTTTCCCTGGCCGACGAGGGTTCGAGGCTTGGCTTCTGATAGTGATATTGATGCTCGTTACCGTTGCCTTGGGCTATGAGCTGACGCCGTATTCCACTCATTCAGGTTTAAATAACATCTCTTGTATCATCATTACACACGTCCCCCTCGGCGCCTGGGCCTAGCAAGCGTTTCCGGACAAAATGGGCATCTTCTCAGACGTCGACCCTTTGAGTGTGCTCATGTTACCGCCTCCCCACGAGACGATAGAGCAAAAGCTGGCTCGAGAGCAGAAAGAAACTGAAGCGAAGAAGATCAGTGACTTGATTGACGAGGAACTCAAACGGGAACGAGCGGCTCTCAAAAAGAAGCAGATAGTGAGAGTACTGTTGCTCGGTCAAGCCGAGAGTGGTGCGTGACTGCCGCAGTCCCTTGACGATTATCGCCATATCAATTTTTTTTCTCACAGGAAAATCGACAACTCTGAAAAGTAAGCAAGCGTTTTGGCTCTTTTGATCGTATCACAAGGAATGACGCTTTACTGCAAGACATACGAGTAAAGTATGCCCATCAAGAATGGACTCAAGAACGTGCGGCGTGGCGTTCGGTCATTCACCTCAACCTTATCCGATCTGTGCTAATTATCGTCGATACGGTCCAAGCGGAGCTGGACAACGATCGTGTATCTCTAAGAGAGTCAAAGAAGGATCCCGACGCGCCCTCAGCTGCGCAGAGTTCTGTTCAACTTTCCGAAACCATTCGCATGCTCCTCCTGAGACTGGGGCCGCTGCGCACGGTTGAAACGGAGTTGAAATTACGTCTTGGCGCGGCTTCGGAAGAGGTTCGAGAAGAGAATATCATCAACCTCTATGCAACGCCTTTCGATCTTCCGACTACCCATCGCAAGGAGTTTGTCGTACGGAAATGGAACGACATCTTGAAAACTGTTACAAAACCTGCACCTAATGAAGGACGACGTCTCCCGGATATAGCTGCAGCCCGGCCAGACCAGCCAACGGAAATTATAGCAAGTTTCCGGGGAGATATGAAATCGTTGTGGGGGGACGAGTCAGTCAGAGCGTTACTGCGGAAGAAAAGGGTGTATTTGGAGCACACGGCCGGATTGTACGTGGATGGGCTCATACCGAAATATCACTCTCTCACCGTTATGACAGTTTCCTTCCTGATCTCGATCGGATAGCTACGCGGGAATATGAACCCACAGATGATGATATTCTTCGGGCCCGTCTTCGGACGGTCGGGGTTCAAGAGTACAAGATACACATGGGGAGTGGTTCAAGTCGTAATTCAACCTATGCCTTTGCGATAAATCTGTACTGACATATCCCTTACAGTGACTACGTCACGGGATTGGTGTTTCTATGATGTTGGTGGCGCCAGAACGGTTGTACGTTATCACGTCTTTCCTTGCCGATCACCGAGTGACGACTATACTTAGAGAAATGCTTGGTTACCCTTTTTCGACACCGTGAACGCCATCATATTTCGTAAGCGTTCGCTCTCTTTTCTTGGATCGTCCTAAATGTCGTCTTTTCACAGTTGCTCGTGAGCTCCTTATTTCGGAATCCGCTTTATTATAGTTCTTGACATCTTTCCCTAGCCGTTTCAGCGTTTGACGAGCAGCTGTCAGAGGACGTCAAGGTCAACCGTCTAGAAGACTCTTTACTTCTGTGGAAGGCGATTTGCGAGTCAAAATTGCTCACAAAAGCAACATTGATCCTCTTCCTGAACAAATGCGATATACTCAAACAAAAGATACAGAACGGGGCACAGCTTTCCATGTACCTCTCCGGTTACGGAGATAAGCCAAACGACGCAGCAACGTTTATCAAATGTGCGACATGATTCACTTCTGACAAGTCGTCAAGATACTTACATTACATATTAGACCTGAAACGTAAATTCAATGATGCCATGAAGAGCTCGCCTAACCCGCAGAGAACTGGCTACTTTTATCCCACATCTGTCATTGTGCGCGTTCTGTTAAACTCGTGAATGCGGGAAGAAGCTGAATCGTTCGTTATACACAGGACATGAAGGCAACCGCCTCGACGTTAGTTGCTGGTACGTCGCACTTTTTTTCGTTGTAATTGCTTATCGACTGACCATATATATACAGTTAAAGACGGAATTCTTCGGGAACATCTTAGAGATGCAGAGATGGTTTTATGATAATCACTTAGAGCACATATACCCTTCATTCTGAAAGTTAACTATATATTGCTCTCGTAGCAGCAGGAGGCATGTCTTGTAATTGATACATAAGGACTGAGGAATTAATTAGCATTCAATCTGGCACCGAATGTCAATATATCCGCTTGAGAATGAGGATCGATCAGGGTTGGGGACTTTTTATCATTGTTTGCTGCTACCGTAATATAGTGGCCAACAGGAGCTAAGAGAAGCATCGGAATGGATCAAGGTCCGGAAGATGAGTACTAAGTAGGGTTACGCCAGAAATGTATATTTTTGCGTGGACTACTCGATGAGCGTGGACAGAAACTTGAAGGAAAAGTTGTCAGAAGAACGCCGTAGGTAGGCATACGCAACGAGTTGATGAGAGGGTAGTAGTGCTGCGTGAAGGATTGTATGCGTTCTATAGTGCTCCACGTCAGTTCCCGTCTAAAAGAGATCTCAAATAATGAATGTACCTCAGCGAGTTCAATCCATCTCCCCAATGCTTTGCCAAACTTGAAGCCATCTGTTACTTCGAGGATCCCTTCACAGAAGGAGATGCCACCACCGTCCGACCGGTTTGACGACCACCCGCCCGTTCTTCAAGTTCTCCAGAAAGGTAGCATCCGCGTTGGGCAATGCAAACACGATTTAACACTGACTCTAGGTCGAGTGTCAGGGAGGAAAACAGAATACCGCGCAGACTCCTCCTCTTTTTCGCCCTTGAATAGAGGGGAGTTCGACCGGGTGAGGTTTCTGAAACTTCTCCGCTGCCTTGTACCCTTCCCTTTACTCAGCATAGAAAGCCCAGAAGTTCAAGACTCTGGCACGATGAACCATCTCCACCTGGGGGATAAACGTCGTCGTATAGCTCCGAGAGGATGAAGGCTTTGAGGCGAGGACGCAGACGTTAAAGATGGAAGCTGAAGAGAGGCATCCCGGTAGAGAGCGAGTAGCTGAGCTCGAGAAGACTGGGAGCCGTCGACTTTCGCTTGGTCTGGCTCGTTCCCTGTTTTCGCTTTCTTCGTTTGCCTGTTTTTTTAAAAGTCTTCACGTAGTGCGGTGCGATACAGGCGAAGGCGGTTACATCTCGAAGAGCGTCAGCTAACGAACGCGCATACAGCAAGTAAATACGTACTTGTCTGCGTACTACGACTCCAACAGTCAGAGCCACGAGCGACGGAAACAGCGGGCCTTACGTGTTCACGTTCAACGAGCTTCTCAGGGCCACGTTCCTATGTTCAATATTTCAATGATTGACACGGACGACTGCGGGACTGAAGCCACCATTGAACGTGACCCTTTCTGTGACATCATGAGTATGCCAGTACCAGTAGTGCCACTGAGTGTAGCACTTCTTCATTTTCATGGTCTGATAACTCACAATAGACTTGGAGGTTCTTCAGACACTAGTGCTATCGCAGCATGGCAGTCCGCGCCCATGGATATTATTCAAGAAATTTTCAAGTATTTCTCATGCCCGTTGCACATATTCACCAACGGTCATTCTATCGACTTTCCGTGGTGTCTGGGTCACATCTGCTCTGCGTGGCGGACAGTGTTTCGATCGATGAGTACCGAATTCTGGAGCACGTTCCACCTATTCAAGGACTGGAAATTATATGACACATCAGTTAATGATATCGTTGCTATGGCCAAGGTTTTCCTGGAGTGTAATCGAGGGCAACTGTTTTCTTTCAACATACAGGTTGCGTTCGAAACGGATATTCTCCAGGTGTTTATCCCAGAATCGGCGCGATGGTTGGACGTCTCAATCTCGGCTCTCCAAGAATGGGGCGGTTCAATTCTCTCCCCTGTAAAGGACCGTCTTCCTCACCTGCGTTCCCTTGAGCTGAAGGTTTGGCGCACAAGTCCTCCAAATTCGCAAAACTTTTTGGACCAGGACTGTTTCAAGATCGTGCCCAATTTGACGTATGTCAAGTCGAATGCTGTCCGGGAATGGCACTTTGACTGGTCAAATCTAACCACCCTCGTGCTCACGGGCGCTCTCGAGCCCTGGTTTCTCGAAATTATCCCCACATTGCGCAATTTGGAGAAGTTGGTTATACCCGTACTTAAAGGAACTTTAGAGGATTATAACAAATTGACGATCTTAACGTTTCCGCGTCTAAGAGTTTTGCGAACTCTGGAGCCTATGATCTTATCGGTTCTCTGATGTCCTTCACTTGGGCAGCTATATATAGATGATAGCATGTCGCTCTTTGGATTGGAACCAATGGGCACGTCGTTCTTGGACAGATCAAAGTGCACCCTCCAAAACCTGTACATCGGGCACTCTGACCCAACCGGTGCTTTCCCCGCAATCTTGAAGCGCTCACCAGATATCAAATCCTTAACTATGCGTATTTCCGGTCGTGGTCCTCACCGCTATCACCTCCACTACGAGCATCTGACATGTCGCCCCAATATCCAATCGCTCGTACCCCGACTTAAGTCATTGACGATGTTTTCCCCTGATGACTCGATTGACGACATCGAGGAGTTCACGGCCGTGCTAGCATCCCGCACTGTCGAACGGCTCCCTTTCGTTGAGCAGCTACAGCAAGTAATCGTAGTCTTTGACAGCCGTACACCGCTGCCGCATGTATTCCAGCAAATATCTGAAAAATATGGTGTCTACTTCAACTTCGTGCATTATGATTGTTGGCACATCGAAGGCGATGATATCAGCTGGGACTTGGAAGATGACAATATCAAGTGGTCAAGTAGGTTTCCTCGTGAAAACCTTTTCCGTACAACACTAAATAATAAATTACAGGGAATCGCCGATGTTGAGTGGATGACGTCCGTGTTGGATAACTCTATGGATTACAATTTTTTCATTCGTAGTGGTATATTGGAATTACAGGACAGCTCAGGCTTGTAAAATATGACGTAAAATATCATGCCTTGGATCGATGCGAGCCTCATGTTCACCAGTGCCAGCCGTGCAACCGACGGCTTACCTCCAACGCCTGCTCTCTCCCTCGTGTTCACCCAACGGATCTTCATCCACCGGGTTGCATCTCCGTAACCATGTAAGCTCCGCCACAGCTCCCGCTGTCCTAGCAGTCAATGATGAAGAGGAAGAAGCCGATAGGTACAAGCAACCCAAAGGCGGCGTGACCTGTCCGCTATCTGTACTCTTCTTTCCCTTCTTTCCCAGAGCGAACCCGACTACAAACGCGTTACCGCTGAACGAAGGTAGTTTTTCCAGCTTCGGATTGAAACCGACAGGTCTACCTTCTGGGTGCGCACGGAGCATGTCGTCTGGGTGGGCACCGTCGTTAGCCGGGGCGCGGTGAAGGAGGATGAAGAACCCTTGACGCCAATAGACTCAGCACAGTGGAGGAAGTCATCTGGATTGCTGCTTATGCTGCTGGTGACAGCGCTTGAAGCGTTGGGAGAGGACCTGCTGAGGGTAGGAGCAGGAGTAGCAGCCTGACGTTCTGCGCATACACAGAACATATCATTGGGGAATAGTGGGTGGGTTCTGGTATAGGTATTCGTCGGGCTGTTATTCCTCGATTTGGACCATGGAAAAAGATCGGTAGGCCGGGCTGAAGAGGTTGGTGGTAGAGGTACGTGATCCGGTACGCATCACTGAGGTAGTGAATTAGATGTCATCCGTTAGAAGGAATGAACGACTCACTAGATAGAGCAGCGAGAACCTGAGAGTGAGAGGACCAGCAATTTGTCGTGGACTAAGGCTGAGTCCTGACGTCAACTTCGTCTGAGTTTTCTTTTACTCTTTCCTTGTGACTGTACACGACAGGAAAAGAAGGGACAGGCGGTGGATAAACAGAATGGAATGAACAGGAAGTGACGTCAGTAGGTGACAGTGATAGGGACGTTTTGCCAGCCTCGCTGAAGCGAGTTGATCATCTGGCCTAGAATAGGCGTGATAAAGCTAGCGATCGCGACCTGAGCGCGTCTTGCGTGTGTAGGAGCGGAATGGACGTGCCCAGCTTGAGGATTCTCATACGCATGGCACCTACACCGCCTTGCCTAAGATTCCGGGCCGGGGGTACCAACGTTGCTGACTCAATGGAGAAATTATCCAAATATGTTGTCAATGGGCCTGCCAAGATGATCAATCTGGTTCCTAGGCGTCAGTCAACTGATCATTGGTCCTGCGCGCTCTTGACGCACCCCGGTCCCCGTGCCATACAGTACACATCCTCAGGCGAGGAGACTCTTACGCCGACGAGATTGCGACTGTGTAGAGTCTGAGTAGGTGCCTTATGGTCGGCCTACTGCCCCCCCTGGTAGTAGGCGTCTAGCGAAGAAACGACCTCACTTGCCTACCAAAGGTAGCCCCTTTTCGTCTATCGGGGTTCCTATTCCTGATCCAGACGAGGCAGAGAAGCTGGGATGCCGAATGGAATATCAACGGTGCCGAAAAACGTACCACAGCGTTGAGGAATCTTCAGTTGCTAATTTTTCATTTTCTTGGTTATGACCCAATCACTGCATATTTTCGTACAGCTGGCTCCATTCCTCCATCATCTATTGCAATCTGTACCGTACTGCGTGTTTTTAGCACATGCACAGCACCACATCCGTAGTTGGAAATATACAGCCATGCGACCTATTTCGTCGCGCGCTGGTCCTATGCCCACCATCCCTGGGCTAAGTGTGCGTTTTGAGTTGAATATCCTTAGTGATGCCAAGACGCAGTCAACGTCATCATTGCCGGATGTGCGCGCAACGATGGTGCGATGCGAGGGATGCATGGCCCAGCCTTGGGATCGAATGGCCAGTGATAGCCATATGCATAATCACGAGGACCATCCTGATCACTATCACATATAAGCGCTCTTGATCGGTACCAGTCTTTACATTGACAGGTGACGAAGGATACTGTGATAGCAGTGCAATAGATTTCAACACTTTGCCTTATCGGTGTTGCCAGCGTCGCTCGACAGCAACATCGAGATATCATACACATTTGCAAAAACTAGCCGAGTTAGAGACGTGAATGGCGTGGAAAAGCTATCGTGGACGATTTGTGTGCTAGGACGCGGCCCATACAAGACTGCTGCCGCGCAGTGAAACCTGTAATATGGCTTCTTGTCTCCAAGAAAAGGTTCATACAGCCATGAACGTACGAATGGTCTCGGAACTTGAATCCCGGGCTATGTCAAGACTCGGTAAAATTAGATTTTCATCGCGAATCTCCAAATAACTTGGATATCCTGACGTTTGTCGATAGGCTGTAATCTGGACTTATCGAATCGGGAGATGGCACTGATGTGGAGTTTATAAAGGTTGAGATCGCATTTGGGTGGTGGATGGGCGCCGGGCGTGGATCAAGGGTGTTGGCAGCCTGGATGAAGATCTGAGGCCGGCGGAAGGGGATCAGTCAAAGGTATATACAGAAAGGGATGCACGCACCTTCGTAGGTGCTGGATCCTTCTGTCTGTCTCTGTCGTTTTCACCCTTACGCCACGGTATACTAGCCTGAACGACCAGCATATCTCATCATTTGCCTGGTCAATGGTGGGACGCATGATCTCTCGCTTAGCCTTGTCTGCCGCATATTGCCAGATGTTGACGATCTGGCACCAGTCGCGATGAATTGGCGGATCGGACGCGGACAGAAGCATGATGGTGGTTGGACAGCGTGGTCAATTTGTAGCCCAGTGTGGAAGCAGATCAGCGAACCTTCGTAAGGGAGCGCCCGTCCTTATTGTTGTATCACAGGCCTGAGAATCCGCAGTTTCGAGCAAGAGCTAGAATGGAAGGAAGACGGTGTGAGGCGCCAGTGAGATGCCGGGACCGGGAGAAGTTATCCAAATATGTATAACTCCACCCCTGGTTCCTGGTGACTGGGGGTCAGTACAGCCTTATGGTCCTGCACGCTCTCGGCTCTTTGACTAGACGCACCATTCGATTTCGATAGTTCTGCGTGCTCTCGACCCTTTGCACGGATTTTGCTCGTACCCGCCGTGCGCGCTGTGCCACACAGTACGCTCGCATCTTAGCTGTATCGTGTGCGCTCTCAAGTCAGGTTGACCAAATCTAACTAGCCGTCGCTTGTCGCACGGTTATCTGTCGCACCACCATCTCTTTGATCTCGACTCGCGCAATTTCATATACCAGGTCAGGACCACATCCGAGTCATTGAACTTCGAGTCAGGGCCCGGCCGTGCTGACCTCTTAATCCAGGCCCAGTTCGGGATTCCTTACCTCTGTCAAGTCCTACACACAGCTTCAAGTTCTTGATTCACAGACCCATCTAACACAACATCAATTATGATGGCAACTGCAACTTCTAGTGCGGGTAGGCCAATTTATGTTTCTCAGCATGGCTGATCCTTGACATATACCATCAGATGTGGATGAGACATATGTTCAAATGCTCAGGGAGCACTATCTATGCCCACACTTTCGCATTCTTGTCATGGGGAGGGCTAATGCAGGCAAGACAACTATCCTTGAGAAGGTTTGTGGTGTAGCAAGGGGGACAAGGCCCATCATATATTATGGTAGTAAGTTGGTCTGAGTTTTGTGCTTCCTTTGGCTGTTGAGCTTCTTGCAGGTAATCAGCTTGGACAACAGATTCAAATCATGCCATCACTTGAGGTGACTCAGACCAATGTGTAGATGTACCCATTTACATGCAGTGATAACAGAGAGGCAAACATGATATTGAGCATCAAATTACATACCCTGGAAGTAACTTTATCTTCCATGACTCTCTGGGTTTTGAATCTGGTTCAACTGAGGAATTGGGGATTACTTGGAAGTTCATTGAAAAGAAGTCTGCAGAAACTGAGCTGAAAAACCAGCTGCATGCAATTTGGTATCTTGCTTTATCCCATTACAATACTGGCTGACCTGCCTCTAGGTACTGTATACCCATGGATGACCCTCGTCCCATTCTACCTGCTGAACTTGAATTCTTCAATAAAGGGACAGGCAGAGGCAAGTCCTAATGAATTCATATCTCATCTTGTTGCACTTGCTGGATTAACTATTGTACCTCCTTTCCATTGGCAAACTTCCCACAAATCTACTAGTACTGACTAGTAAATATTTCCTTTATAGTTCCTTTGGTGGTTATATTCACCAAATTTGATGGTCAAATAGCAAGTGCATTTGTCAACTTGACTGATACAAACTTGAATGATGAAGATAAGTGGGAGAGAGCCAGGAACATTGCTGAAATCACTTTTCAGCAAGTTTATCTTCCTAAAGTTTTGGAAGTGAACTATCCTCCCAAGGCATTTGTGCGGTTTGAAGGTGAGAATGATGAGTATTTCTTCTTGAAAATGGGAGTGATGTTCTTTTATAGATCTGGATTTACCAGAGAATGATTGTGCTGAATTGACTCAGACAACTGCTGATGTCATAGATAGTGATAGCATGCACCAGCTGTTTATTTCAACACAGATGAATAATCTTGACCTTTGTGTTAAATCTGCACTTCGGTGAGGGTCAAATTCACAATGTCACTTACTAACATTGACAATGTTCAGACATGTTCTGAAACATCAACATTTGACATGGGATCATGTCATCATCATAGTTTTTTCAAAATTTCCACATTTCTGGGTATGCATTTTGGTCAAACTGCACATTAGTATAGGAAAAGTTATAATGTCAATAGGTTGACAGGGAGGTAGGTGGCCTTCATATGGAATGACAAAGACTTGCAAAAAGTTCATCAGGAGGTAAGTAACACTCCACTGCCTTCAAATGAAAAAAAAAAAACCAGTCATACCTCAGATGTCTAATCAACAACTAAGTGAAACAGAGGTTAGTTGTCACCATATTCTTGCTGGCAGGATCTGATGACATTAATATCAGTGGGTGAGTGGCATTGAACTGGCATAGATCTGATATATTTTCTCATGACAACAGTTTGTGAGCAATGTGTCCTTTCACCATCAGCAGTCTTATCTCCAATACTCTACAGGAAGTGAGTGACATGACCCAATTTTGATTTTTGGTAAATGAACCTATGGTGACCAACAGCAAGTAAGTTACTCCATCTTTATAAGCAGACTTGTCAATCCTTCATGGACAGGGAGTGAGTAACACAACACTGCCTCACACCACATCTGACCTGCTTAAAGAAAGTAAGCAACATTGATGTTGCCCAAGTTCTAGTGACATAATTCAATGAACAATAGAAAGTTGGGTGACTTACTGTTATTTGAAATCAATGCTCAGCAAACTTCATTGTATTAATAACAGGAAGTAAGTGACATTTCCCTCTGTCTGATTATAAACATTACATCTTGTCCCAAAACAACAGACAGTAAATATCAATATCTCCCCCTCCCAATTTCTCTTGACAAGCTATTGCAACACAAACAGGATGTATGTGATACTTTTGTGAGATTTGAATTCATCATATGAAATACTATGGCAAAAGAGAGTCAGTGCCATTGTTTTCTGTATTCCCAACTCATTATGCTAATTTAATTCTTAAAGGAAGTGAGTGTTGCTAGCTGCTCTGCTGCAAGACACTCTGGAGACATTCTCATGTTCTACAGATTGTGAGTGATATTGTGAGTACTAAGCAGTGAAATCACATCTTTTCCTATAGAAGGTCGGTGTCATGCCAGCTTGTCTCAAAGATGATCTTTTCAAAAAATTTCCTGTGACCTACAGTATGTGAGTAACATTGCAAATATTTCTAGAAAACTACTCTAAGTATTTTTCCCTATTCCTGACAGGATGTGAGTGACAACATTGAAGATTTTTGTGGATGCAGTCTAATCACATCTTTTCTATGATCAACAGGGAGTGAGTGAAATTGTATACTTTGTCAAAGACAATCTCATCACATCTTTTCCTACTATGACCAACAGGGAGTGAGTGCTATTGTACATTTTGTGAAAGGCAGTACATATCATCACATCTTTTCCTATGGCCAACAGGGGGTGAGTTGTATTGCACATTTTATGAAAAGCAGTCATCACATCAGACCAACAGGGAGTGAGTGACATTGCATACTATGTGAAAGGCAGTCTCATCACATCTTTTCCTATGACCAGCAGTTTGTGAGTGGCATTGGGCATCTTATGAAAGGCAATGGGCTCATCACATCCTTTCCTACCAACTTGGAGGTTGTGAGTAATATTGCACATTTGTGTGAAAGGCAGACTCTTTTCCTATGATCAACAGCGAGTCAGTGACATTGCACAGTTTGTGAAAGCCAGTCTCATCAGATCTTTTCCTATTACCAACAGGGAGTGAGTGACATTGCACATTTTGTGAAAGGTAGACCCATCACATCTTTTCCTGTGACCAACAGTTTGTGAGTGACATTGCACATTTTGTGAAAGCCAGTTTCATGACACCTTTCAATTCCTATGACCAACAGCGAGTCAGTGACATTCAATGTACATTGTGTGATAGCCAGTCTCATCAAACTTTTTCCTATGACCAATAGCTTGTGAGTGACCAGCACATTTGTGAAAGCCAGTCTCATCACATTTTTCCTATGACCAACAGGGAGTGAGTGACATTGCACATTATATGAAAGGCAGTCTCATGACCATGTCATCTTTTCCTATGACCAACAGCTTGTGAGTGACATTGCACATTTTGTGAAAAGTGGACTCATCACATCTTTTCCTATCACTGACAGGAAGTGAGTGATGTTGCACATTTTGTGAAAGGGAGTCCCATCACAGCTTTTCCTATGACCAACAGGAAGTGAGTGATGTTGCACATTTTGTGAAAGGGAGTCCCATCACATCTTACATACATATATCAGAAAGTGAGCATATTGCCATATCTTTTCCATGTCTTCCTTTTACATTATTATCATCATAGATTGTAAGATTTCACTTCAGCCCACCCACTTCCACCTCATGTGATAATTTTGTTGTCATTTATATTACTTCTAGGTAAGTGATGGTGGTTAATGAGGCATTGATTTTCACATTAGTTTGCATGCTAGTGTGTAGGTTTGATGATACATTGGGTGTTTTACTGTCACACTAATCTCACACTAACTAGGATGAACTTTTCTCCATGTTTGGAGACAGGAAACGGCACTTTGCCATCATGGTATTTGATCTTTCCTTTCTGAATGATATGCAACTGATACCATTGCAACAAGCCTACTGGTTGCCAGATCTTAGTTTGTAAATTATTCCTTTTCATTTACTGTATTTATGCTCAAACTTTGAAGCAATTATTGTCATTGCCAAGCTATCCTTTTGGATCAACAGAGCATTTCTGCCATCTGTTACACAAGCCTTGTATCAATACCAGCAAAACTGCTATGCTCAGAAGCTGAAGACTGAAATTACTGCCGAATTTCTGCACCCTGGTTATCAAGATATGGTCACATTACTCTATAGGCAGGTGACTCACATTGATGGTAGGTTCTTTGTATAGTCATGCATTACTTATGAACAATTTATGGCAGGGTGAAACACCTGGCATTGGATATTCAGGTGATTTATTGGCTGCATTGCATTTGCATTGAGATCATATTTATCTGTACACAGATCACTTCTCATATGCCTCTCTTTTGTTATTCATGCATCTGGCTCAATTTTTCTTTTTAATGTAAACATACATATACATATGTCATTGTTGGGAATACATTTGGCAGGGACACAGGTTGGATGCAAGTAAAAGAATGGCAGCTACATAATTATGAGCCATTAATGGAAATTGTAGGAGTCCATAGTAATAGTAGCTGCTGGCATCCGAGTCCTGATTTGTGCAGATGCTGTGCCTGTTGCATTAAGTCAAAGTCCATTGGAAAACCTCTCAGCCCTTGTCACCTGCCCTCTCTGGACTTCCCACCATCCTTGCCTAACATTTCCTCAGATGTTTGCATGTGCCAATGAAACAAGCTCCAAATCTTGATACATCAGTAGGATGTACTGTATGTATAGTATTTTGAAATATTCTTCTTGACCTATGTACATGTGTCTGGTCAGGATTGCCTCTGCTGTACTATGAATGCAAGTTGAGTTAGATTTGAAGGACAGTTATGCTCCCTACACACTTCACTTCTTGGTGACACTTACATTTGATGACAAGTCATCTGCCTGGACATGTATCTTAACATTAATACTTACTGTGCTAGGGCAGGAAGTGGGCCACCTAAGCAAGGCTGGTGATTGTTTTCAGTAGATCAAAGCTTTTATAAGATCTAATGGGCTAGGATCGCAGACAAGTATCCTAGGAGGATGGCATATTGTAGGCGTGATTTTAGAGAATGTTGTTGTTGCGGTACGAATATTTTCGCACGGCGGCTACCAAAACGGGAAAGTCGGTGATCTGGGCCATGCGTGAGAACCATCCCTGTTGGCCGCCGCCCCAACTTTGCCGTGCTAATCTGAACGATCTAGAGCAGCTTTGCGCTTCAAATTTTGGATTCACATTAAGAGGTGTGTGATCTACTGTTAACTTAAACTTTTGTTGTATCTGACCATCATTTGCGCCTAGGATTTCGACGTCTTGGAGGATCTACCCGGGTCTCAATCTCAGTGGACTGCACCATCAATCGCGCCTCAAGACTTCTGCTCTCTGCCTCTAAATCATCCTCCAAGACCCTGGGTACAAAATTAATGCGAGACTTGGGACTTGCAGCTTGTTCTCGTGTGTCCTCTTGCAAAACTTCAGGCTCATTCTGACATCCAACTTCGGCATCTACAATATGTGAAATCTCAGCTCCTCCATCATCTCCAGTCTCAAGCGGAGGTGAGCGCATATGTGGGAGTGGTCGTGGGCGTGGGCGAGGTTGTGTACGTTGACTTCTTTCCTGCTCGGCACCAGCCTCCTCACACCATCCTTGAATCACCCGAACAGGACGTTGTCGGCGTGATCTGGGGATAAGAACCTCTGCGTCACTCTCAGAATCGGAGTCAGAGCTGGTTTCTGACGACTCAGGTGTCCCCGATGACTCCCGGCCCCGATCTGAATCATCTATTTGCGTGCTGGCACCGCCCACCATGTCTGCGCCTCTGCCTCTCGTGCTCCTCCCTCTGCCTCTGCCTCCACCTCTGCCTCCACCTCTATTACCTCTAACACGACCACGAGCCCTTGCTGCCTTTTCTGCAGCCACAGCCGCCTTCTTTGCCTCACGCTCAGCCTTCTTTGACGCGCGCTCGGCCACCTGCTTCGCTTTCTCAATCTGCTTGTGATAGTCAAGAATGCTCTTCTTTAGGACTTTGAATCGTGGTGCCGCCTCTTTAAACACATCTTTCATCCGACTCTCCCAGTCCTGTCGAGCAAGTAAATCCAGGTTTTCAGCAGCTGTCATATGTCGTGCCTGTCCTGAGCTTCGTTTGTTCTTCTGGGCTTTTCGCTTTTCCTTTTCGAATGCTCACTTTCTCAGTCTCTCATTCTCCAGGTCCATAAGCTTCATCTGTGCATAATCCTCCTCCAGAGCAATACCTGCTTGGACAATAATGTCTCGCAGCATCATATTCTCGGCCCTAAGTGATTGCCGAGACGCAGTACCTGGAAGCGGAGGTGGAACTTCAATGTGATATCGTTCCATTGGCTCCTCGTCGTCGTCTGATGATTCTTCAACAGGTGTTGTCTCATACATTACAGCATCGTGTTGAAGTGTAGCTGTTGCTGCTGCTGATGGAGTTGGGGTTGGGGTTGGAGTTGGGTTGGGCGTTGGCGCTAGGATAGAAGGGAGACGTGCAGGAAGGGGCTGCGAAGCCTGTGTAGTTGTAGTCTTTGATGGCTCAAAGGCTGAAAGAGGGATTGCATGACGATCCAATGGCCAAATTCCTGTTTTTCGGAAGGCCAATTGAATAGTTGTAGTCTTCAATGCATTAATACGTGCGGCATGGTAATAAACTAATAGATTATCTTTTCTGATTGCGATAAGAGATTGGGATGCAAGTGTCACCTCTCGCTTCCATGACTGTGCGAGAGGCCCGAAAGCACCAACATCACATGGCTGAAGGGCATGCGTTGTGTGCGAGGGAAGACATATGATAATTATCTTGTTATCTGCAGCATACTTGCAGAATGTGAATGTGCAGTGCGAGTTATGGCCATCCAAGATCAACAGGCGATACTGTCCCACAGCGGCCTTGTCTCGTGTTGCAGGATCGAAATCATTCCGAAGCCATGCAGCGCCCAGCTCTTGGTCAGTCCAGCCATTCGGAGAGATGGATATGCTGTTCAAATTGGTAAGATTGATCATCCGTACTTCAATATGATTAATGATGCAAACCTCGCATTACAGGGATTGTTACGACCCCACTCTGAGTTTCGTCTCTGACCCTGGAATATCACAGAAGGGTGAAGAACAGATCCATCAGCACAGATGGTCTCAATAACTGTGACGAGCTCCCTGTTTCCATCTTCAATTGAATAAACAGTTTGTTGATTGCGATCGATCATGGCAGTGATTCTCGCACCAATCCCAAGTTGAAGACCCTTTTCATCCATATTATATAGATTCTCAGGTAGAATATTAAATTCCTTCATTACATCAGTGAGCATATCAAAGAACTCATTGACGGCAAATTGATTCAGCGCTTTTGCACGTGCTTTCTCCAAGCCTGTCGTCCTCTTCATCTTTAAACTGGGATGACGCTTGCAGAAGCGTTTTGGCCATGATTTCCCGGTCTGCTTGCCAGAAATTGCATCGGCGCACTGTGTGACAGAAGCGTATGTCATAGGTATACCACGACGGCCTTGAATTTTAACCCATTTGGCTAAGATCTCCTCCTGGGCTTCAGTGAGGAGTTGTTCACCAACATGTGCCTCGCAACAGCTCTTCCCTCCTAGAAAATCACTTAGCAACACGAAATCACCATACACAATGCCACACATACCTTGCAAACGGCGGCCAAGGGAAGATCTTGGAATACTAAAATCCCGTTCTGCTTGACGTGCAGAGTAGTGTGGGTTGCCATTGGGTTTTGTACCTGAGTTCTGAATCATAGCTACAGCCAGTTGGATGCGTTCCTCTCGTGGGTGAGTAAGAATATCGTCAGGAATTGAGATATCTGGCCTTAAAGGTGGCATTTTGGATGGTATGGCTTAAGTTTAGTGTGGGCTGGGATTGCGACTGGGCATCGCTCACTCGTGACTTAAATACAGTACCACAGAGTTGGAAACGGTTAAAGCATTGATATATTGGCACAGTCTAGGTACGGGACATAAGGTGGGCAGGTGGATAAATATCGGCATTGGTGCAATGTTCTGCAGGTAGGATAACATCAGGATGGCTCAAACAATTAAAAAGAGCCCTAATCCACGCACCTGCAGTGAGACGTCGACATCCCTGCACCTCCAATTCCCATAACGATTTCCATCAGCTAACATGCTGAAAAAGCGCATACAAGTGTAACGGAGTCCACAAAGGCATGAATAAATTTGCTAAAAATATAATCACTGCTGTTCACGAAACATTGAGTTAATATGAAGATAATTACCAAAGGTCATAAACGCACCTCATTATCTGAAGCCGACATGCGTCAATCAAGGGAGCCCATCCAAAATGAAAAACAAGGCAGGCCACGACAATTGGATGAGGAAAACCGGCCAGTAGGCGTGGAATTATACAGAAGGGATGATTGGAGGGAAGCGAATGGGTGAGACAATTGTAGATACGAAGGTTTGGAAAGATTCGGTTTAGAATTGCGTCATCAGGGCAGCGGCTGCCGGATTTGGTAATGCCATTGATCTTACCAAATTAGGCAAATTCTCGCTTCGGCAACATTAACCGGCCTATTACTCAGCAAGGAATCGCTGCAACCGTCCAAGGAGCTGTTCAAGGCAACACTCGATATAGTTCTTGTCATTCATCCCAACACAACAGGTTTTGGTACTCTACGGGGCTCATAAATTACAGAGTGGCCTGCTACACAGGGTGGCCCACTTCCTGACCCAGCACAGTATTGAACATACAAAATTATTACTATTTTATGTTAGTACAGGATCCATGACAGGGTGCCAACTTGTTAATGCTAGATACATGAGTGTCAATGCATCTCAAGATGAACAACCACTAAACCCACTTCCCACTTATCCTTGCCTTGACTGTAATTCTATTAGGACCCAGATCCAGCACCCTTGGTGCCTTGTTCTTCTCCCCCTTCCTCCGACCCATGACGAGCACCTTTGCCTCAAGAGGCACAATCCCTACATCCTTCATTCCAACTGTAATGTGTAACCGCTCCCATTCCTCATCCAACTCCTTCACAAACTTTTTCACAAGCTTATATGATTGCTCTCCAGGTGCTCAAATGTTGATGTTCAGGTGACGTTATTCAAGTCTTCTGCTACACTCCGATGAACTTGGCAAAATAAGAAATAACTTGATGCTAACCTAAACTTGATACTGTACAATCGTGCTGATGTTGTAGATTAATCTTTTGCAGAATCAAGCCATGTTCGGACTTTCTCCCGAGTCTTTTCTGCCTTCATTGCACGTGCTTGGCGCTGACCCTGCCTTGCATTGTACGTCCATAACCCCAAGATAATGTCAGCAATGTCAGGGGTCTGAGAGTCCGCAGCCTTGGTGTTGCTCGCTTGCTTCTTTTTCTGCTCTTGCCTGACAGCCCGCGCAACACGATCAAGCATCTCCTGGCGACGTTTCTGATCAACGCCCGATACATCATCTGGCTCCCCGTCATAGTAAATATGCCTGGTGCGTTGTCGGGCCAAGTTCACAAATTGAGGCACCCCCCAGGTGTTGAGGGCAGCACAACCATAGGCGATGTCGAAGAGAAGAGGTGGTGGCCAATCATCATGGTCCACACGTTGCCTCGCATCCGAGTTGTGAGGTGCCACGTACGTGGTGACAACATCAGGGGCATTGAAGTGCTGAAACGTGAGGCGACTGACTGCGAGCGATGGATTGAAGCCTATGGGTTGCATGACTCGGGCCACGTCGGTGACAGACATCGCGAAATTGGGGGTCTACTACGAATTAGTTCAACCACATGGAAGACAAAAACTAACTTGCAAAAAAGCGACCATAGAGGCCCCAAATGGCCTGTGTAGCTGTACGGAAAGCAGGATTCCGTTACGTGGATTGTTGATGTCATCCAAGGGTGGATCCAAAACTTCATTCCTATGATCGGCGAGACCAGTAATGTACTGGGCCTGGAATGAGAACTGGGAGTGATTCAAATATTCAGAACACACCTGGCTTCCCTTTGCGTGAGGAATGATATGACACGCTCGAAAGTTTGATGTCGCACCAGTCATCAGACAGGTTCCGTCGCGATCAGTCACCCTCTGTGCGAAATCGGCCTGGCGAGTGGAGATAGCTGATGAATATGAAGTCCTGTCGTCCATCAAATCAGGGTCAAGCAGAAACGGATCTGACATTGAATGAGCATTGAGGGGTCCTTGGACGCCGAAATATGACTTGCCTTGTGAGTCGGGTATATAGTAATAAACACCAGCCTGTATATCAACCTCAGGATACTGGACCACTGCCAGGCCAGCGGCGGACCGGGAGATGTGGCCTTTGGTGCCATAGACCGTAAACCCGACATACCGCAACCACCTAAGAGGGTGCAATGAGAAGCGCTGACACGTCTCAACAGGAATGGATAGCGCAGGCTGGTATTCACCATCGATTTGCATCTGAAGCTCAACGATGGCGGCCATGTTGGATGTTGAAATGTGGGTGACAAGTCTGCGTCCGTGCGTCATCCATCTCACGTGCTTCTCCAATACGAAATAGATCTGCGAGAAGAGGGCGTGTTTGATTTCGAGTATTTTATGCAAAATTGTATGCGCCTTTCTGGTCGACGCAACGCTGACCCTGCTTTAGTCTAGACTTTCCCAAGCGGAGCTTAGAGAGCTTTTCGACAAGTACGCGCCTGGAGTTGTTCCGAAGTTTCCCGAGACCACGGCGATACGCGAGACACCCAAGCAGCGCACGGCAATTCACGAGACATAAAAGACTGCCGGCGTTACTGAGTGTATTAAAATGCTAGGAATACACGAGTGTCAATGATGAACAACCACTAAGACCACATCCCACTTATCCTCGCCTTGACTGTAATTCCATTAGGACCCAAGTCCAGCACCTTCAGCGCCTCATTCTTCTCCCCCTTCCTCCAACCCATGACGAGCACCTTTGCCTCAAGAGGCACAATCCCCGCATCCTTCGTTCCAACTGTAATGTGTAACCGCTCCCGTTCCTCGTCTGGCAACTCCTTCACAAACTCCTTCGCAAGCTTATATGCTCGCCCGTCTTCTCCATCCTGTTTGCCGTCGAGTTCAAACGGAATGACGCCATCCACAGTAAGCGCCATAACCCTCCCATCCCACACGACATTCATCACTCTCAAACCAAACATCGCACCCGCATTCTCGTTCACGAGCTTCTCACATCTCTCCCACAACAATTGAGAAACCGGCAACTCTTTACGGTGTACGATCGTCACGTGAGGTTTAAACGCCAACCGGCCCTTCTTCAAATGCGCCCAAAACTCGTCATTGGACGACGCAAACACGGGCTCCAACATCGTCTCTAGATCGATATCCGGTAAAAAGGCGTAATACCGCGCTGTGGTGCCAGTAGACCGTGGCTCAACGGGGGGAGGATCAGGCTTCTTAGCCTTCTCCGCAACCTTGTAAGCCTTGACTTTCTCGATCCCCTCCTTCACCTTTTCCTCGCTTGGCATAGTCAGACCAAGCTCTTTTACGATACCGTTTACGGCACGACGCACGCTTTCTTCCAACCCTTCGCTTATAGGCATGTCGATGATCGCGTCTACTTCTGAAGGGAGGAGATCCTCCGACTCTCTTATGAATCTCCAAATCACGTCTTCGTATAGGTTGGAAGAGAGAGAGGGAGAGGGAGAGGGGGGACGCGCTTGTGGGGGTGCGCGGAGGGTTTGGTGGTTAGTCCCTCGTGAACGGACGCGTTCAGCGCATGTGGTGAAGATCGTAGCGGGGGGTTGGGAGGAGGAATCCCAGTGAAGAGCAAGGAGCCTAGCTCGGGAGGTATCCTCGTCAGCCGGATCTGGGTCGTTCCCTGCTTTGGAGGCTTTTTTCTTTTGTTTTTTGAATAGGTTGAAAGATTCTTCGCGTAGAACGGTGCGGTGTTGGCGGAGGTGGTTGTTTCTTTGCAGAGAGAGTTAGAGTTTTAGCTAAAAGAGTACGCATATAGTACGTACTTGTCTGCAATGACGACATCATGAGACTTTAACAACTCCATCACGTTTCTGACAAAGGCGGGACCGGCTTTTTTGGCGCGAACGTCGTCACTTTGAGTGTGTCCAAATTTGAAGATGTGAGCGAGGGCGACTGAGACGGCGGTTTTTCCGCACCCGGGAATAGCAATTGGAACAATGATCGTTTTCGTGAACCGAGGCTGGGGTTGTTGTTGTTCGACTTTTGGTTCCTCAGTTACTTTCTTCCCGTCGTTCGATGCCAGCCACACCAAAAACATCTCCCTCGTCTTGATAATCCCCTTGTTATGCTGATACTGCTCAAACGCTTTCGGATTCTGTTTAATTTCCTTGATAACCCAATCCACATAAACTTTCGTCTCTGGCCGAACCATCTTTGACCTTGACAATTTACTCGGATTCATAGTCCCGTTTTTCGCATTCATGGTTAGGAGGGATTTTGTTACTTCCCTCCAATCGCGGTACATGAGGTAGGGTTCGTCGAATTTGATTTTAAAGAAAAAGGTTGAGCCGGGGGTATAAGGTAACATGCCCGCCGTGGCTTTATCGGCACGGGAGGCGGATGCGGGAGGTTCCGTGATATGGGTACGGACGACGAATCCTTCTAGTGGTTCGCCTTCCCAAGTTCCGGTCTTGCGGATATCGTCTGTGAATGAGCGGACTTTTGAGATCGAGTCCAGCGTGATGTATTTTGTCTTGATGAATCCCCATTCGTCGGCAAAAGCATCTACGGCCTCTGGAGGGAGGGTATAGAATTCTTTTGTGCAGGTGTTGATGCCGTGGAGGTATAACCCTGTTTTGCCTGGTGGGTATGGAAGGACGTGTTCTTCGAACGAGTCATCGCAGAGCTATAGGGGTTAAGGATGAGTTGGAAAGAACAAAACACGACGATGACGCGTACCTCGGCAACTGCGGTCCAGTTGTTATCCCATAAATGCTTTGCGAGATCTGCCTCTGTCTTTTCTTTTTGTTCCAGATAGCGTTTCAGCCAGACATCACCAACCAGAGCGTGAGCTTGGCTTTGTCCTGTGACTGGACCAAGGGAATGTTTTGAAGTAACGACAAGCTTTGATGAAGAGAGTGCAGCGATAAAGATAATGCATCCATTTGATTTGAGAGAGAGAATGTAAGGAGAGCGAGTATGAGACTCGAGAAAAGACCACTAAAAGTAGAGTGAGAGTTGAAGGATGAATAGTAACGAAATTACTGACCTCAGTCCAAGGAACTTCTCCGATATTGAAAAACTTGTCGTATCCACGTACGACGATACGGTCATCGATGGTAAAAAGACCACGAGCGTAAGTTGGAAAAGGAGAAGGAATATCGTAATATTTGAATTCGTTCATCTTCCAACTACGAACTAGAGTTGTTGGTTCTGCTGGTGCTGGATAAACTGCAGATTTTACGAGTTTTGGAGAGCATTTTTCGAGTGCGACGAGAGCCTCGATGAGTTGAGAGTCAGAACGAGACATGAACCGGTGAGTCAAGCTAACTCCGACCCTCATCATGGTCAACGACATGCTCTTTGCAAACTTCAATCAAGATTTTTCGTACGTTTATAACTCTCAAACAAATATAATTCTAATAACTTTTAAGATGTATTTCAATTGGTACTCGCAAGGGATATACCATCATCAATTGTGACCCATTTGGTAGAGTCACTTCAACTACCGATGGTGCACGCGGAATCGTAGAAATGCTCTTTACAACTTCACTTTTGGCTCTCGTAGGCGCTCCAGATCAACCTCAATCAAGTCCAAGGAAGCTTCAGATCGTCAATACCAAGGTGAGCCATCCAAATCCTACTAGTTTACATTACACTCATTGGCAGCAAGCGCAAATCCGTCATCTGCGAGCTACTCTTTCCTTCATCTATTCTCTCTGTCAAGATGAACAGGAAGACTCTAGTTATCGTGTTGGAAACCGAAATTTATACATATGACATTTCCAACATGCGTCTTCTTCACGTTATCGAAACTCCCCCAAATCCTGACGGTGAGCGTCCTCTACCTGACTTTCTGACTCGTTCTCATCGTACTTTTAGCTGTTTGCGCTCTATCACCGTCTGCCGACAACTCTTATCTTGTTTACCCCTCCCCCGTTCCCTCACCATCTACTTCCCTCTCCGCAACATCCTCGGCACCAACACCCCCATCTACCTCACCACCCCAGAACGGCGACGTCCACATCTTCTCAACCCGCTCCTTAACCGTCGTCAACGCCATCCAAGCGCACAAAACGCCTTTATCCTTCCTTTCCATCAACTCAACAGGCACCCTTCTCGCCACAGCCTCGGAAAAAGGCACCGTCATCCGCGTATGGAACATACCCAGTGCAGAGAAACTATACCAATTCAGACGGGGGACGAGGGAAGCAGTGATATATTCTATGAATTTCAACCCCATGTCGACGCTATTAGCGGTTAGCTCGGCACATGATACGGTCCACATATTCAAGCTGGGAGTGAATAAAGGAAGCGGGCCATCCTCGTCGTCGTCGGGTTCTGGAGCGACGAGTCCGCCGGATTCGGTGGATAGTCGGGAAGAGTATGAGGGTGGGTACGAGGCAATGTTGGAAAAGGAAAAGAAGAAGACGAGCGTATCGTAAGTGGCAGTGAGCGCGCGTAACGAATTTTGGGTAATTGACGAGTTGTTATAGATCGATTTTGAGGAGAAAGTCGTTGCAAATGACCAAGACACTCGGGCATTCGGTGGGGGAGTATTTACCGCCCACGTTGACGGAGATGTGGGAGCCCGTACGAGATTTCGCATACTTGAGGTTACCAACCAGCGGGACGCGAAGCATCGTCGCGCTAAGCCCGTATGTTTCAATCTTTCACAACATTTCTCCAACTCACGGCTCTTTAGAACCATGCCTCAGGTGATGGTTATTTCATCTGAAGGATACTTTTATCTATATAACATCGATCTCGACAACGGCGGTGAATGCGCCCTCGTCAAGCAGTACAAGTGGGTACCTTACTCCGATTATCATCACGCAATCTAACCTCTCCCTCTAGTCTTCTTGATTCCACTGATGATAGTAATGGTACGTCGAGCAGACGAGTTGGAGATTAGTTCGAGTTGTATTACTAGTAGCAATAATATATTAGTTTCCTAAATAAGTAACTCTCCCTTTTACCGTCATCATGGACGACGAAAGCGCTGAAATTGAGTTGGTGAGCAATCATATCCGCGTACTAGACATCTTCTGAAAGTACCGCCCACAGCTCGAACAGAACATTAACAAAACTCACCAAATCTCACGACGAATGATATGTACGACAATTTCTTGTTTTCACCCGACGCTGAACGGATCAGCCAGCCGTTCTCGATAGCTTTGATACCCGACTGGCAAAACTTGAAAAATCCATTCTGCCACTGTATACCTCGGCTCAGGTACTCACTCGTCGAACTCAGAGTACGTGGCGTGACTCTGTCCCTCTATCGGAACAACCGCTGACGCTTCATCAGATATTGACAAGACCCTATTGAAAATCGACGAAGTAGGAAGCCAAAACGAAGATCTAGACGCAGAAGAAGCCCTAATCTTACGCGGGTGAGTCTCCACCATCCCCTCTTCATCCCGTTATCTCACTAGCCCTCCAGACCCCAACCAGGCCAGCTCGACACGTACAAATCCGCCATCGAACGTCTCAACGCTCTCATCACCTTCAAATCCCCATCATCAGACCATCACGACGCCCCCGCCCGCCTCGTCGAAACCGGCGCCAAGAAGCTAACACTTCTTTACACCAAACTCGTCGCGGAAGGCTCCTCTGGGTCTCCCCCAGGAGGAACATCCATCGAATTCACCATCTTGCCCTTCCCCGCTGATCTCCTCGCCTCTCTACGTCCTCTAGTCTCGTTTTTGAGGACCTTGCCTTTACCGGCAACTCACCCAACCCACCCCGCCGCTCAAGGGATCCGCTCCGTCCTCGTCGACGCCCAAAAAGGGTACGCAGACATGCGCGGAGCGTGGTCCAAAAAATGTCTATCACCCCTCGCCAAAAACGTCGTAGACGAGGCCACCTCTTACAACGAAGGAGGGGGCAGCTACGAAATCGGCAGCTCCACGACAAAAGCGAGAAGAGACGGTGTCGAAGCGGGCAAGTCGTTTGGGAAATGGGTCGAGTTGGTCTTGACCGTTGCCGAGGACGAATATAACCTCCTTTGCGATTTGGCTCCATTGACGTCAGGACAATTGGTCGCACAAGCTTACGGGGCGTTGCTCTCGCCGATTTTGGGACTCTTTGGGACGACGCTGGGGTCGTTGATTGGACTTATCAAACGATCGTTGCATAAACACACTTTTTTGGCTTTATCGACGTACGAGGCCCTCCTCAAGCTATTACCGAGATGGGAGAGTCTCCTCAATCTACGTGAAGGAGGAGGGGGGAGCAACGAAGTCAAGGAAGGTCTAAACTCGTTGAGGGCGGTCTGCCTTCGGAGCTTCCCGGAACTTATCGCGGATATCAAATCGGGCGCAACGTCAAAGAACAATGCCGGTTTGGCAGAATATACGGGAGCCGTGACGGATTTCACGCAATCAACGGTGACCTACCTCTCCAAACTCCCCATCGTCAAAGGTGCCGTAGGATCCGCCCTCCTTTCTCTCGGAGACGGAAATTGGAAAATGGGAGAAGGCGTGCAAGTCGGAAAAGGTTCCAAATTACCGCTAGGCGGGGAAGGAGGAGATGCCGAACAAACCATTCTGGAACATTACATTCACGACGTGATCACTACGACCATCGCTTCTATCACGGCGCTTTCGAAAGCTTCTAGGAGACCGCCTGTAGCGGGGACTTTTTTGATCAACAACATTCATTACCTCAACGCCCATCTTTTGCAATCGCCTTCTGACCCGAGTTTACCTGGGATGATGGCCAAACCGACTCAGGATCTCCTCGCGCGCAATCAACGTACGGCGAAAGCGGGATATTTTGATTCAAATTTCGGGCCTTTGATGCAAGCCTTGTCGGATGACCCAAAGGAGGGACGAACGGCTGGGAAAGAGCGTTTTACGAGGTTTTATGACTTGTTGGAGGAGGTTTTGGAACGACATCGCGTTGTGCGGGTTTTGGATATGGATGAGTTGTCTGAGCTTGGGAGAGAGGGTATCGCAGAGGAAGCGTGCAAATTGGTCGTACCCGCTTTTAGAAGATTCGTGCAACGGATGAAGGATCGCGAGTTTAGTAAGAGTAAGTTGCGTGGTTTTTTTATCCCGGGATTCATTGACTAAAACATCTCCTTTTAGATCCTCAGAAATGTACGTGTATCATTGATTGGACCAAGAAAATACTCTTATATATATGCATAACTACTAGATATCAAAATGTCGCCGGACGAAGTAGAATCACAATTAAAGAGTATATTTAATTAAATATAACCTTGCACGAACTTGATTGCGTTTTCTTCATCCACGACAACGCCAACCCAAGGCAATTCTTCATCAAGCCTTTTCCACATGTAATCTTTAACAAATTGCACTTTACGAAGTTTTTTACAATGTTTCCTCCACGCCGCGAGGTATCCGAGGACTTCTCGCGTGGGACCGGCTTGCGGGCCCAACGTCGACTCGGTTCCAAACCGGGGTGGTAAGACGGGATTTCCGGGAGGAGATTTATATGACGTCGGAGCGAGCTGGGAAGGTTGAGAGAGGAAAGCGTGGAGGCCCGCGTGGGCGTGGTGGTGCTGTTGTTGTTGTGCCTGGAGGAGGGCGTTGGCTGGAGCGGCGACAGGACCCGCCGCAGCACCGACGTACACGAACCTTCTGGTGTGTAACGTCGGCATGGGGCGCGTCAACTTGTGAGAGATATGTAAGATCGGTGAAGGGGGGAAAGCGAGATCTTCAAAATTGGTAGAGGTAGGTTGGTTGCCGTATGCGGCGATAAAGTGGGGCCGTGACGTTGACGTCGGTGGAGGAGAAGATTTGGGAGATGAAGGAGGTGGGAAGGCATAGCTGTAGAGAGGATTGTAGAGTTGGAACGTGTGTAGGTCCGGTAGTTTGAGAAGGAACCTCGCTCCGAGGCTTAGTATGCTATACTGCAGGGAGAGTTGAGTACAAAAACTCAAATCCCTTGAATTAACGTGGTGACGTACCTCGCTCGGATGCCCTTCGTCGTACAAAATCTTGAGCTTTCTCAACTTTGGAAAGAAATCCGTCGTCGGATACATAATCTCCTCGTCCCACTTTCTTAGCGGTAGACTCAACGACTCTAATCCCGGCGCGACTTCTTTCAAATCCGGCAGAACCGTAATGACATCAATGGACTTTTTATCGTCATCCCGAAACTCGATGTGAGTCAGGTTGCGATAGGTTGCAATGTCGAGGATGGAGGTGTGCGGACCAGAGTAAATGGAGAGGTGAGGTAGGGCGTGAGGGTGGAGGGAGCAAAACGGAAGTCGGTTGGCGACGGAGAGACGTTCTATGGTGGGGACGGTATTGAGGAAGACGATGAGAGGGTCGACAAGCCTGGTACGGGCTGTGTTGAGGTCTGCAGGCCAAGCGTACTGGGCCGGCATACGGACGGAGAGATCTGTGATGGGGGGTAAGACACCCCTGGCTAGATTGTTGAAATAAGATGCGGATTCGTGACTCCAGTCAATGTGGAGGACGCGGATGGTGGGGATGGTTGCGAGGCGAAGAGCGTAGCGGACGCTGGGCGCGAAATGGTCAAGTTCATTCCTGACATTCCACAAGGCTAATCTCTTGATTGGAGAGGTAGGGAGGACGTCCAGAGCATTGAGGTCCTTTGATTTGACAGGAAGGAAGCAGTCGTAAAAAAAGAGATTTTCGAGGAGGGGAAAGTTTTTGATTATCGAGTAAACTTGAGGTGGGAGGTTAGCATTGTGAAAGACGAGTTCTGTTAGGAGAGAAAACCGAGAGACATGATTTGCGATTCTGGTGTAGAGTGCAATTGAAGCGAAGAATTGAGGAGGACGTGGGTCATCTGGGTCGTTGGCTGCTGGATGAGCCGAGTCGACGTTACCGTCTGGGTCGACTAGTGCTATAGATGGGTCATACCGAGAGAAAGCAGTTTCACTGAGGTAAGAAATTGAGAGTACGAGTGATTCTGGTACGAGTGCGAGCGCGTCGTTCCAATAACCGATATTAGCCAAGAATTGTTTTGGTTCCCTGTAAATTATATCTCGATACAACGACCGTAATGCAATAGAATGAAATTCTCTGCAAACAAGCGCTGCTCGAAGAAGGTCTGATGGTTTTAAAATCCTTGAAAAGACGTGGCCCCAAATTTCAGCTGGAAGTTCTGACATCGTCGTCGTCGTCGTGGGAGAAGTTACTAAGTAAAAATGGCTTCAGACGCTTCCACTCCAGTACAAGCAAATGAAAGTCCAGAACCTGCTCCCATCACTGACCAAGAGGTCGGTGAATATAGAGAACAAGATCGTTTTTTACCTGTTAGTTCTCAAGTTATTCGACTTTTAGTACTAGCTCACTTCCCACTAGATCGCTAATGTCTCTCGTATCATGAAATCTTCCGTACCCCCTACCGCAAAAATCGCAAAGGACGCAAAAGAATGCGTCCAAGAATGTGTATCCGAATTCATATCCTTTATCACTTCAGAAGCAGCAGAGAAATGTCAACTCGAAAAACGAAAGACCATCGGCGGAGAGGACATTCTCTACGCCATGGCAACCCTCGGTTTTGATAATTACTCAGAAACCCTTAAAATTCATCTCGCAAAACTTAGACAACACCAGAGCACCACCACCGCCGCTCAAGCGGCAACGCTCTCCACGAGGGAACTACCTCAGCGGGATATGGACGATTAGTTATATATTTTGTTATGTAGCCAATCAAACTTGTCTCATGTCCACCACCACGAACAAAAAACTCCCTCCTTGGGCACCATTTGCCTTTATCGCAGGTGCATCCGCTGCGCTTATCGTCCCTCTGTTCTGGTTGCGAAGGCAACGTGGCCGTGCACTAGCTCATCAAACTCAGACGACTCTCGCTCCCACTGCCCTCTCTGCTGTCCACTTTGCTCGCGGCTTGCGCGCGCCTACTACATCTGCATCCTCTCCAGCCCCGGAACCTACAGAATCTTCATCTGAACATCCATCCCTGTTCACCGCCCTCTCTCACGCCGACACGTCAACGGCTCTTTTCGCCGCAAAAGCCTTTGGAATCGCAACGCTCCTCGTTGCTTTGGGCGGGGTTGGGATAACGTGGACTGTAAAAACAACGATGGGCGTTGATAACGTGCGTAACACTCGTTTTCTTTTGTCAATTTTACCAACTCTATACTTTAGATGCACGATTTTGGTTGTCTCGCAAAACAGCTGGTCCAAACTCACCTACCCAGCCTCTCCGAAAACCTTTACCGGATACCTGAAACCCCGGACGAGCACATATCTGATCCGGAATTAGAAAATTTGGTAAAACAATTAGATAATGAATTAATACAAGAAAATAAACTAAGAAATAAATTTAATTAAATATCATATAGTGTAAAATAATGAAAATAACAATACTTTCAAAAATAATAATTGCAGGGAAATTTTGGGAATAAACTAGCAGTTAACCTGTGCTCTGCACGGTCATCATATTTGGCAATGTGATTGTCTGGACTCTGCTAGGGATTGGCTTGGGTGAACCCCTGGGTATCCAGATGCATACCCACACCCACACCCTGTGACATACCCATACCCTCACTCTGTATGGGTTTGGATCAGGGTACATGGCAAGCTGACCCATACCCACACCCACTTCCATACCCACACCCACACCCTTATGGGTTAGGCCCCTTGATGAAGGTAATGATATGTGTAATACAAGTTAATTAAAATTTTAAATGAAAAAGAAAAGAAAAAACTAGTAATTGAAACTAAGGTGAGTACCACCTTCCCTTTTGGCCTTTCCTTTGAAGCAAACAGGACCAGGAGTCTCCTTCCCCTCCATTCCTTTCTGACCCCTCTGTCCCTTTCCTTTGCTGGCTGACAGAGAACATCAGGATTTCGGCAGGGGCCTGCTATAACTAGATAGTTCTTATCAACAATTTCCACGCTGCAATTAGCAGATAAGACATTATCAGGGTTTATCTACTTATCAAAGAGTTGTAACAAAGGATCAGGCAATGGTATAATACCTGTCATTCTTGTAGGATGTGATCAATAAATTTCTGTCTGCAGCTGCTGTATAAGACATTATTAGGGCTTACAACCCATTTATCTGAATTTTATTGGAAGGTCTTGACCTGATACCTGTCTGATACATGTATTGAAATTCTTGCAGGAAGTAATCCATAATTCCTAGTCTGCCACTGCTGCATATAATATTATCAGGGATTATCACCCTCTAATCAGAATTGCATTGAACTGATACATTCCATGACACTCTTTCAGAAGGTGATCAACAATCCCCACTCTGTGACCAGGGTGTCAGACATTACTAGGTCTTACCACTTGCTTACTTTCTCAATTGTCTCAGAGGATGACCTACTGATACATTCAGGTACTCAGGATTGAGCTCAGATATCATTAGTATTGATACTATGTGAAATGGTACTAACATGATTGTCTCTAAGTATATATGTATTATGAAAAGAGTGAGAAAATCCTTCCTAGTAGCAATGAGTTTGCTAATCTGATCATTCAGTTAGAATGTGATGGAACTTCAACACTGATCGTCCAAAGTCGCAGATAAGACTAATGAGGACCACTTACACACATGTGGTCCCTGGTTAATTTGGATGGGTTGCTCCCCCAAGGAGTTGGTGGCACTTGTACTAAGAGACAATGAAGTTGATGCTTGAATAGACCCAAACGACGGTATTGGATGTCACAGGATGAGCTGTATGATGTCACTTGAGCCTCATCTTGAGCAGATCTCTGAGACCATCCGCCATCCCCAACAGGCTTGCTCTTTGCTTCTTGTTTCCCACTACTGAAGAAGGCAGTCTAGACACTGCCTGTTATGATCACATCAATCTCCACCTACAATGTGTCCACGCTATGAGCGCTTGACAAAGTAGACTAAGTCCAACGGACAAGTCAAACAATAGGTGAACGAATAAGCTAAGTGATAAGACGACTAGAAGAAGTCTTATCCTTGAGAGTGATAATGAACGGAGTAGAAACAATGTTCTTTAGGCGAGATGAGATGTGATATTGACAAAGACAAACTAAGTCGAACTTAAGGTTCGACATTACAGTACATCGGTTTATATACATGTACAGAAACACAGCCGTATCGTAAACAGAACAAAGGCGATAGCAAGTATAGGTAAAACAGGAGGCATAGGGGATGGTACGCGTATGAACAAGGGACTGGGCATAGGGTAAACAGAATGGGGATTGATAAGGGAATGAGGTAGTCCGTTTGATGAACATAATGGGGATGTGACGAAGGGGTAGGCATATACGAAAAAGTAAGCATGTCCGACGTGTCATGTAATCATAATGTAGGAGTCCATACCATGTTTGTAACACTAGCTCTCCTCTACGTTGTTGACCACAACAACAATATGTGGATATCCTCTAGGTGTCGAGGTTGTGGCGGGCGTCTTCATCATCGTAAGGATGATAGCCGGCTGAGTTGTCGATGAAGACGGCGAAGTCATTCGTCTTGGTTCCATCCTCCTGCATTCCAGTCGGTGGGTGTGTCTGTGTACGTTTGGACGAGTTCTTCGTTGTTGGCCTCAAGCGAGTTGAGGAGTTTGTGGAGAACCTTGAGGCGTCGGTTCTCTTCTTTGAGGAGCTTGATGATGCGCTCCTTGGATTCGTCGTCGGGACGAGGGACCGTTGGTGGTAAGGATGTGGCGGCGAAAAGCCGGACGTGGGACTGGTAGTGGAGGAAATCCGAGATTTCCTGGTGAATGCGGGCGAGACGTTCTCGACCGTCGAAGGCACTGATGCTGAAGGCGGTGGGGGTGGACGCCGATGCGGCGTTGGAGACGGTGGGGATCTGTTGGGTCTGTTCTGCGTTCCCTTCCATAATTGATAAAGGTTGTGTTGGGGAATGAGCGAGCGTCCGAGGTTCTTAAATCTTTCAGCGGTCTGGGCGACAGGTGTAGAAGGTATAAGATTCTGATGGAGATCTAATTCCATCATGACGTGGGCAACTTCTTCGTAAGCGTTGTGAGAGAGTTGCTGCGGTTTAGCTCCTTTGGTAAACAGATCTTCTGTCCATGCGGTAGTCCGTCTAGAGGATTCGGCGATCTCCTTGATTCGATCTGCTAGATCTGCTAAGGCGATTGCTCCAATCTCGGTTCGGTTCATAAGTTCCAAGATATGCTGTGCATCTGGTACGATCTTATGAGAGTCAAAGCTGTGGTGAATGGCAACGAGATCATTGGGGTCGTCATTAAGAATGAATGGAGGGTGTATTTCATTCCTGACGTCTAAGATGGCTTGTTCGTAGAAGCGTTCTACGTCAGCGGCGAGGATTCGGCGTAAGAGGTTGATTCCGAATTGGTGGATGGTGCATCCATGGGAGAGTTTGGTGTACTGTTCCATACGATCTAAGTTGGTCCAGATTTCTATAAGATCTGCGCAGTGGTAGTTGTATCATTCTCGAGCGTTGACGATGATTGCCTTGGCGAGTCTTGCGTCTGAAAGAATGCGCCAGAGTCTGGTAAGTCGTTCCAGTTCCTGAGAATTGATTGGCAGGCCGGAAAGTCTTTTAATGTCGTCAATAGTCTTTCGCATAAGAGCTGAGCTGTTATAGTCTGTGAATGTCGTAAAGATCGTCTGAGGTTCAGGGGGAGTGATGTCTGCCATGATTCAACAACTGCTAGGGCTAGTTGGGTTGTTATCATCGCTTCTGTTGCGAAGATCGCCAGTTGATTCCTTGTCGAATTCGGCAAAAGAGTCGGGGTTGTGATATACCTTTCGCATGTTATCAAGTATTTTCCTAGTTCTCCTTGTATCTTCATCAAGTCCTCCGTTATCTTGATCTTCTGTGGTATCGTGAAGACTCGTAGTTCGGCTTGTTCTGGGTGAATCATCAGATCGATTCTCTTTGTCAGAATCTGAAGCGCTGTGATAAGGAACGAGACGTGGCCTATTGGGTTCGGTGATCACTGTCTTTCCGCTAGCATCCGGATTGTTGGATGTATTGGGGGATTCGGCGGTGGTGGTAGTGTCGTCGTCGTTGTCTGGGTAAAGACTGAGTATATCGGCGGTTCCGGTGATGGTGCTCTCGTCGTTGTTGGCGAGATCGTGGGTGAGGTTCTTGTTGATTCCATGATTCATAGGTAGTTTCTGGGCGTTGTAGGTGTAATCTTTGCTCATTCAGAGTTTCCTACGTTTCTTATATTCGTCAAGGATATCCTCGGTGTTTGACAAGTTCCTTTGGGGTTCCCAAGTGTTTTCACTTGTATCATAGCCTTTCCATTTGACGAGAAACTGTAATTGACGTCTGATCTTTCAGTGTGCGAGAATAGCTTCTATTTCGTATTCTTCTGATCCTTCTATCAGATCGGGTGGTGGACGTGTGTCGTTAGGTCCATGGAATTCTGTTTCTTTGAATGGTGACAGTAGACATGCGTGGAAAACGCTGTGTATCTTCCATTGTTTCGGTAAGTCTAATTGATAGGTGACAGGTCCTAAGACTTTCTTTATCTTGAAGGGTCCTTCTCGTTTAGGTGCGAGTTTACGTGATTGATAAGGAATGCGTAGGTTCTTTGAATCTAGCCAAACCTTTTCTCCTTCTTTGAACGGTTTAGAGTGTTTCATCGTTCGTTGTGCCATTTTGAGACGTGCAAGGTCGTGTGCTGCCAGAGCTTCTTCTCTTGCTTTGATCAGGAGTCTGATGCGTTCGTCTGCTACAGGGGTAGCTGACTGTTCTGTAACCTGGGGTAGTGCCACAGGGTTAGATCCATACATGAGATAGAACGGTGATTGTTTCAGTTCTTCATGCGTTCTAGAATTATGAGCAAATTGTGCGATAGGAAGTATCTTGTTCCATTTGTCTGGTTCCGAATAGGCGCAGAATATGCGGAGATATACTTCAAGTACAGCGTTATAGCGTTCCGTTTGTCCATCTGTTTGAGGGTGAAAGGCGGTGCTCATTTTATGTTTGATCTGAAGTGCGCTGGTTATCCCTTTGAAGACTTTTGCTGCGAATTGCGGTCCTCTGTCAGATATCATGATGTCTGGTAATCCGAAGTTCTTGAAAACTTCCTTGATGTAGAGGTCGACGGTTTCGGCTGATGTAATAGTTTTATTACAGGGACATAGAATTACTCCCTTTGAAAGTCCTTGGTCGACCACGACAAAGATAGAATCAAAACCGTCACTAGGTGGTAGATCGGTGATGAAATCCATAGTAATCTGTTGAAATGGTCGGTGTGCATGGGATTTAATCGGCATTAGGGGTGCGGCGGTGGGGTGTGTATTAGGTTTCATCTGTTGACAGATAAGACATCCGTCGATAAAACTTTTGACAAGTGTTGTCATTCTAGGCCACCAGTAATGTTCCCTTAGTAGGCTAAGTGTTTTGAAGAATCCAGGGTGTCCTGCACTCGGTGCTTCATGATATTCTTTAATAATAGATTGGCGAAGATCGGAGTCCATTGGAACATATGCTTTGTTTTTAAATAGGATGATTCCGTTGTCTTCGGTCCAATCGGTGATTGCTGTGCGGAGGGGCGCTGTTCCTTTCTCCTTTAAGCATCTTCTAATGGTTTCAGCAAACTCGTCGGTTTGAGTTGCATTCTTTACTTGATCTTGGAGATCTTCGGCGATGACTTGAATGAATAATGAGTCAGGGAGCATTGTGACTGTTTTGTCATCTTCTTCTCCGTTAGTGTGATCAGGTCGGCGGGATAAGGCGTCCGCTTGAGTTAATTTTGCTCCGGGTACATGAATTAGTTGGTAATTATATCTTGAGAGATTATTCCACCATCTTGCTTGTCTAGCTGTGAGATGTTGTGGTGTGCGGTAATAGGTTAAGTTTTTGTGATCGCAGTGTATAGTGAGTGTGTGTTCTGCTCCAAGCAGTAGGTACTTCCATTCGTCGAGGGCGTAAATTATGGCAAAGAGTTCTCTGTCGTAGATTTGCCAGTTTCGTTCAGTAGGCGTAAGTGCGTGTGAGAGATATCCACAAGGGTGTAGGTCTCCGTTTTCATCTTTCTGCATTAAGGCGGCTCCAACAGCCCATTTAGATGTGTCCGTTTCAAGTATGAAGCCCAGTGAGAAATCCCCCGGGTGAAATCTGTTACGCCCGGAGCCGACTTGTCACGCACTGCCCAAATCTGGCATGTGCTCGATATTCTGCTCACATCTGCTTGCCTCTGCCACATACCGTCCACATGCGTAGCTAATTGCTTCTGTAATTGTAGCTACGAAATCAAAATTGCTTTGAAACGTCGCCCATCACAAAATTGCTAAGTCCCTTGACTCACAAAATCCATAACTCACATGAAAGAGCTTACTCGCCGTGACGATGGCAAAATACTCTGTGAATGCCGCAAATGCTATCAAATCTGTCGAGACGGTGTTTACCTCATACCAAGAACGTACCGAAACCACAAGAAATATCGTGATTTGGACCCAGACGAGGAGGAGGTAGAGCACTGTGATGCTCGCGCTGCGTTCTTTAAGACATATGGACAACCGAACGCGTCCTCTGCATCATCTAGCTCAAGTCAGACGCATACCAGACAAAGAAAGAAAAAGCCGAAGGTACGTCGCGTTGTATCCTAACCATAGCTCTAAACAACTTAAACATATGCAGAAAACCACTGTCCCACCCCTTCCCCTCGACGAAGATATCATGGATGAAGATCCCCCCAATCCCTTTATGGACGATGCGCCGATGCAGGAGGATGCACCGACTCAAGGGGACGCATCTGTGGGCAGGGCGCGCGATCAGGAGGAAGCGATTGATCCATCTCCTGCGCGCGGAACTTGTGACGAATCAGACGAGGAGGACCCCGAGGATAGTGAGGACGAGGAGGGTGCGCCTGGACCTGTGCCCGAGTTCGAGCAGCCTCAGCTAGAGGAAGAACCGGAGGACAAAGACGAAGGACACGATAGCACTGATATCCCCCTCGATTTAAATGACCTGTTGCCCCAGCCAACCCTCCCAAGGCTCGTCCTCACAAAAGACATGATTGATGATGTCAAGGCTGCGCGTTTGGAGGACGATCTCAATGAAGAAATGTTGGAAAGGCTGCGGAACCCTCCCAAGGAGCCGGAGAGTCTTTCCCCGGACATTCTGTTTTCAATGGCCTTATTCAACAATCTCGTTGGTGGCTCTCAGCAGATGTATCACGATGCTTGCCAAACGATCAAACACTTCACAGGACGCACGCTTGAGTCATACCACAAGGTAAAGACAAAGGTTGAAAATATGACTCGCATAGCTCAGCTACAAACCGATATGTGCGTTAGGAGTTGTGTAGCTTTTACAGGTCCTTTCAAAGGGTTGGATAAATGTCCAGAATGTAATGAGGATCGTTACCAAAAGAACAAGAAGTCCGGGAAACTCCAGCCTCGACAACAATTCTACACCATCCCGTTAGGCCCACAACTGCAAGCTATGTGGCGTACGCCTGAGGGTGCTGATCGCATGAGGTACCGTAATCGCAAGACGGATGAAATTATTCAAAAAATCTTGAAGGAACACAAGATTTCCAGCTTCGAAGATATTTTTGATGGCTTCGAGTACATCAATGCTTGCCGTGATAACAAGATCCACCCGGATGACGTCTTCGTCAAATTGTCCATCAATGCCGCACAGCTCTATCGCGATAAAGCGTCTGATACTTGGTTTGGGATATGGGTGGTACTGAATCTAAGTCCTGACTTGCGCTATAAGAAGAACTACGTCCTACCCGCATTTTTCGTTCCTGGGCCCAACAAACCTGAAAACATGGATTCCTTTCTCCTACCATCCCTCAGACATGTCTCGGCACTGCAAAAAGAAGGACTTCAGGTTTACGATGGTCGTCTTGGGCGCCTGATCATGTCACGACCCTTTTTTGGCTTCGGAACAGCTGACACTCTTGCTCTCCCGCTCCTTAGTGGCTTAGTCGGACATAATGGGCACAACGGCTGCAGGCTAAGCTGTGGGATGCCAGGTCGGCACCCCCCTGGCAAACCTACATATTACCCTGTGGTATTGCAACCAAACAACTACACGATCACAAAATGCAATCACGCCGATTATGATTTATCAGAACTGAGACCTCCCGACGCCATGAAATACCAACAAGACCTCAGAAAAGTCCTTATATCACCTAATGAAACAAGGTACAAGCGTAACCGACTCCTGACAGGGATATGTCAGCTGAGCATTTGCCTCGGCCTCCAACCAAAGTCAATGTTTCCTGTACCACGGTGCTTCACGCTCGAC